>QEOT01001272.1:175938-208323 GCA_003123785.1 Pterocarya stenoptera
TATTATTCCTATTATTTAATTGATAAATTTCTCATAATTAAGAGTTAATATAAATATAATTCTCTTAAAAATAAAAACATATGCTAGACCGTTCGAACGGTGAAAATTCACGTTCGAACGGCGTAGTAATTTCCCGCTATAACGATGTTACTTAACGCGCCAAAATTTCCGTTCGAACGCAAAAAATTAAAGTGCCTCAATATCGTTCGAACGGTTAAATTATTAGGGACGGAAAATTTCATCCCTGAACATACCGTTCGAACGCGTTCGAACGGTATGCAGCTTCCGTCGTCTTTTTGGGACGAAATATAAAATTCGTCTCTAAATCTCACTTTTTGGGACGATTTTCAATTCGTCCCAAAATAAAATCGTCCCAAAATCTCTTTTTTGTTGTAGTGAGGTGATGTACTTACGTTTCGTAATTTACAAGTAATATTAATATTGGACCCATAATGAATCCTTTTCACAACTTTTTGCCTTTTCATGAGGATGAAAAAAAAAGCCAGACTAGAGGATCGATTAGTGCTGGTCGGCTGCTGTTCTGGGTGCTGCTTTTAATTATAATTATAATATATATACCCCGTACTACCTTCTATATTTTGTGCGCATAATTATGCATGCATGCATGCAGTGATCCGGCCACTACCTTTTTTTTTAAAAATAATAAAAAACCCTTATTAATTAGGTGCTTTCAATTTCTATATGCATGATATCTAGCTAGCTAGCTTCTTTCCTTTTGGTAGGTTTTTCTTCCCTCATTAATCTATACGTACCTTCATTCCATGTGTCTAATGCCTTAGCTAGATTCTTAATTAGGATTAATATACGTATGTATAATGTTCCATATTACAAGATATTAGGCCTTTTCTAGCGATTTTTAGATCGTCGCAAAAAAAATCGTCGCAAATAGTCCTTATCTGCAGCGATTTTTAATTCACCGCTGAATTCCAACATAATTCAAAAGACATTCTGAAATTGAATTCACTGTTCATCTATTGCAATGACTTTTTTTGTTACAAAAAATTTTTTTTTACTGTAGCAGCAATTTTCTTTCTGTCGAAATTCAAAATCGCCACAATATCCTTGCGGTGAAAATAATCGCCGTAAAATTTGTAAGCCTTTCACCAAATTTATGAGACTATCTCCGGCGAAGTTTAGTCGCCGCAAATGAGAATTTGCAACCATTTTCTTAATTTCTGATGAGCTTTGGCTTTTGCGGTGAAAGTTTTTTGCGGCGATAATAACTTGCCGCAAAAAGTTACAAAAATTTAATTCGCCCGCGTTTTGCCCTTGTTCATTTCCCTCCAGCCGCTCCCTCCTCTCTCCCCAATCCATCTTTGTCTCTCGCACAGTGCACAAAACACCTACAGGTATTTCTCTCCATCTCTCTTTCTCTCTCTCTCTCTCTCTCTCTCTGATCTAACTTTGTCTCCATGTTTCATTCTGAGTCGTTGTCTCTCTTGAACGTTTCATTGTATTGATTTTTGCTATATTTCCTGGTGATATTTGCCATTTGGGAGAGTTGCTATTTTTCTTTGGGCCGACTGCATACACTAAAATGGAAAAAAATGGGCCGATTGCTATTTTCTCTGGGTGGTTGGGGTGAAGTGTCACCTTTATGCAAAATCATGTGGGATCTCTATGTTTCCTTATCAGATTTTGGCTCAGCAGATTTGAATTCCTGTATATTCTTTTGTCTAGGTATGATCTAAGCTTCTTCAATGTCTTCGATATCCGTATAGAGAAACCCAGATTGTATTTTGGCTTAGTAGTTACCTTTTTTTTTTTTTGTACATTTATGAGCTTTTTGGGTTATTCTGCTTTGCGGGTACCTTTTGTTTTCTACTGTGGCTGTGAAGAATCATGAAGCGGGTTCTTTGTGTGGGGTTTTTCCTGAATTGGGAGAATTATGAGCGATCTTTGAGAAGGGGTAGAAGTGGATATGGGTACAATTTATTGTTCTTATTTTCAATAGATTGTTACTCATCACTAAGATTTATTTATTTGTTTACTGTATCACGAGGACAAAACTCGAATAAAAGATGCAGTGAAGCTGGGAAAGGTATGATGTATCATTTTGATGTGTATTTTATAACTTTGTTAGAACAAAACTTTTTTTATTGAAACTAGGCTGTCAATTTTTGACATGACTTGGGAACCTGATGCATAATAATAGGATTATTTGAAAAAGTAAAAAATTGAGAACATGAAACATTCCACCTTGTATTTACCACATCCCTATTTTTTTGGTTCAATTTCAAGTGGCTAGGCTCCAAAATTGCATCCATTGATCTTTTAAAGACCATTGATCTCTAAATGCAATGCAATCTTATTAAATGTAAAATGATAGTTCGAAACAACATTAAGCTTGAGATAATTGATGTTTTTCTATTTGTGGGAGAGAGACAGTCAGGGCCCCTTGGATACCATCCTTCTACTTTTAAATTAATCCCACCCACATGAGCAACCCTTTGTTTGTCAAAAAAATACGGCATCCCCATCTTAATTTCTGACCCATATATATGCTTGAATTTGAAGTCTAAATGCAACATTGTTTATGGGTATATTTCTCTTTTAATTATTTTATTAGATGAATCAATGCAAGTGCCATCCTCCCCTGTTGCCTTTTTCAGTGTTCTGGTTGTATGAACATTTGAACACCCGGGTCCAATGGAAATGCAATCATCACCTGCATTAAATTAACCTACATTATTACATCTAAGGCATAATACATGAAGATCTTGGTGTATATTCCAACAAACTTGAATTATTTGATGTGCTATTATTGATTTGGTGTTGACTTTTTAATAATGACAGATACAGAGGAAGAGATGGGAAGCTGCTATAATTTGATCGTTGGATGCTCCTTTGTCCTCTATCAGTTGATGTTCATATTTTGTAATTTAGATAATTTTTGTAATAGATAGCTTTTATACATTTTTTTATTAGATTTTATTATTATTTGATAATTTATTTTCTTCATTCCCCTCTATCACACACCCATTTTCTTTCATTTATTTCTCATGCTGATATATGTTGTTTCCTTTGGATTGAGAAACTTGAAGAAGGATCCACTAGTCACATTGTCCGGGGGCTGGCAAAATACAGATTTTTTCTATTCATAAGTGGCAAAATATACTTTTTAAAGGTATACTGTTTAGGACTGCAAGTGTAAAAAATGAGATAGAGATTGAAAGTCTCACTCCAGATGTGCACGCTGCAGGAGTTTGTCTAACATTGAAATATCACCATTGGTCCATTAGGAAACAAAGGAAATAGGCATTTAACTGGTATTATTGTAGCAGCACTGGATGCCCATTGCTTTCATTCTTTTGCTTGATGTTACTAACTTATGTACATAATTCTGATGAGTATTTAAAAATATAAATATATAAAAAAAATTAAGATAAAAAAATAAAATAAAAACCCCACTGTTCACCGTGATCCGCATTGTTCGGGTTGGGTTGGGTTGGGTTCGCGCGCTTTTGGCATGCTATAGGTCGGGTCGCGCCCAGATCCAAAAAAAAAAATGTAGCCGGGTTGCAGCCCTAATACCAACTCATTAATTTTGATCTAAACAACCATGCAAGTAAGAAAATAAAATGCACCTAATTAATTAGCATACATTATAACTGAGCACATCAATTCATCTTAGGAATTATAAATATTGCCCAAACAAGATATTCATGATTATCTAGATTTGACTTTACTAATAAAGTGAAAATTCAAACTAAAGGCATTAAGATATAAATCTTAACAGCTTATTTATCAAATTATATCCCTTATCTTCTTGCCAAAACAGAATGGCCTACTTCGATCATTGTCATAGTTTCTTTTATAAGCAACAAATGCTTTATTCTATATCTCCCATTAAATTCTTAGACATTTCTCAAACATTATATAAGGCTCTAATTCCTGCAATATCATCAGGATGTAAGCCTTTAGTCACTCCTTGAGAGATAGAAGGTTCCATGATTGCTCCTTGAACTGAGCTATGTCCAAGTCCAAGAAGGTGCCCAATTTCATGCAAAGCAACTGTCTCCAAGTCAAATGCACCAGGAGTAGCACCCACACTATAGCGCTCATCTGCATCATAATGGAATCTTCCATCTGTTGGCGCAAATGCATGAGCAATGATTCCACCAGTTCCATCAAAAGGAGCCCCATCTCCATGATCCCTTCTAAGAAAAGCAATAGTGATATCTGCGTTTGACTGAGCCTGCGAGAAAGTGAAGTGGGTGTTTCGTGCCCACGTTTGGAAAGCTCGTGCGACGGGATTCATGGCTTGAGTTGGGGTTCCTGGGAGAAACCTGTAGGTGAGACGATACTTTGAGGGTGGCCACCTCGGGGCATTTGGAAAGAAAGTATAATGAGAGACGGTATGGAATGAGCCCGGGTGGTGATGCTTTTTCTTGCCCGATTGCATCGAGTTTGTACCATTGATTATATCGGCTACGCCACAACGAGGCATCATCATCTTTGATACCGTTTCAGCATCCAAAGTCCCAGTGGCCTTTAGATGATAATTTTGCTGGTATGTTTTGACGGCAGATTCTAAGAGTTCATCAAAATCATCATCATTGGCATGGGTGTGGTTTTTGGTTTTGTGATAATAACCAAACTTTTCAAGATACATTTTGAGGTCATGGATACCTTTGAGCTTCTCACCCTTGTGGCATCCCTGAAGATGCTCGAGAAATCCAAAGGATGATGTTTTTTGGTCAGAAGACTGAGGTGGAGTTGTTGCATGAGAAAGGAGAGGAATGACGGCGAGGAGGAGGCCGAGAGTGGTCAAAGGGAAGAGCGGAGATCTTTTAGCAGCCATGAGTACTACCAAATGGCGAAATCAAGCAATTAAGGTGTAGGGATGGATTTTGCAGAAGGCCTCCATTCCACTGCCTCGTTCCAAGGTTATCTCTCTATCTCTCGGCTCTCTTTGTTTCGGTTCTCTCTTTCTCTCTCTTTTCAGTCACTCAAGTAGAACAGAAAAGTTTGCTTTCGTTATTATGATAATCTCTCTCTCTCTCTCTCTCTCTCTCTGATCTAACTTTGTCTCCATGTTTCATTCTGAGTCATTGTCTCTCTCAAACGTTTCCTTGTATTGATTTTTGCTATATTTCCTGGTGATATTTGCCATTCGCGAAAGTTGCTATTTTTCTTTGGGCCGATTGCATGCACAAAAATGGAAAAAAATGGGCCTGTTGTTATTTTCTCTGGGTGGCTTGGGTTAAATGTCACCTTTATGCGAAATCATGTGGGATCTCTATGTTTCCTTATCAGATTTTGCCTCAGTAGATTTGAATTCTTTTATATTCTTTTGTCTGGGGATGATCTAAGCTTCTTCAATGTCTTCAATATCCGTACAAAGAGACCCAGATTGTATTTTGGCTTAGTAGTTACCTTTTTTTTTTTTTGTACGTTTATGAGCTTTCTGGGTTATTCTGCTTTGCTGATACCTTTTGTTTTCTACTGTGGCTGTGAAGAATCACAGAGCGGGTTCTTTGTATGGGGTTTGTCCAGACTTATGAACACTTTATTGTTCTTATTTTCAAAAGATTGTTACTCATCACTAAGATTTATTTATTTATTTACTGTATCACGAGGACAAAAGTTGAATAAAAGATGCAGTGAAGCTCGGAAAGCTATGATGTATCATTTTGATGTGTATTTTAAAACTTTGTTAGAACAAAATTTTTTTATTGAAACTAGGCAGTCAATTTTTTACATGACTTGGGAGCCTGATGCGTAATAATAGGATTATTTGAAAAGTAAAAAATTGAGAACATGAAACATTCCACCTTGTATTTACCACATCCCTGTTTTTTTTTTTTTATTCAATTTCAAGTGGCTAGGCTCCAGAATTGCATCCATTGATCTCTTAAAGGCCATTGATCGCTAAATGCAATGCAATCTTATTAAATGTAAAATGATAGTTCGAAACAACATTAAGCTTGAGATAATTGATGTTTTTCTATTTGTGGGAGAGAGACAGTCAGGCCCCTTGGATACCATCCTTCTACTTTTAAATTAATCCCACCCATATGAGCAACCCTTTGTTTGTCAAAAAAATACGGCATCCCCATCTTAATTTCTGACCCATATATATGCTTGAATTTGAAGTCTAAATGCAACATTGTTTATGGGTATATTTTTCTTTTAATTATTTTGTTAGATGAATCAGTGCAAATGCCATCCTCCCTTGTTGCTTTTTTCAGTGTTCTGCTTGTATGAACATTTGAACACTCGGGTCCAATGGAAATGCAATCATCACCTGCATTACATTAACCTACATTATTACATCTTATGCATAATACATGAAGATCTTGGTGTATATTCCAACAGACTTGAATTATTTGATGTGCTATTATTGATTTGGTGTTGACTTTTTAATAATGGCAGATATGGAGGAAGAGATGGGAAGCTGCTATAATTTGATCGTTAGATGCTCCTTAGTCCTCTATCAGTTGATGTTCATATTTTGTAATTTAGATAGTTTTTGTAATGGATAGTTTTTGTAATAGATAGCTTTTGTACATTTTTTTATTAGATTTTATTATTATTTGATAATTTATTTTCTTCATTCCCCTTTATCGCACACCCATTTTCTTTCATTTATTTCTCATGTTGATATATGTTGTTTCCTTTGGATTGAGAAACCTGAAGAGGGATCCATTAGTCACAGTGTCCGGGGGCTGGCAAAATATAGATTTTTCTATTGAAAAAGTGGCAAAATATACTTTTTAAAAGTATATTGTTTAGGACTGCAAGTGTAAAACATGACATAAAAATTGAAAGTCTCACTCCAGATGTGCACGCTGCAGGAGTTTGTCTAATATTGAAATATCACCATTGGTCCATTAGGGAACAGAGGAAATAGGCATTTAATTGGTATTATTGTAGCAGCACTGGATGCCCATTGCTTTCATTCTTTTGCTTGTTGTTACTAACTTATGTACATAAATCTAATGAGTACGTAAAAATAAAAATAAAAATATAAAAAACAAACCCCACTGTTCACCGTGATCCGCACTGTTTGGGTCGAGTTCGCGCGCTTTTGGCATGCAATCAGGTCGGGTCGGCCCAGATCCAAAAAAGAAAATGTAGCCGGATTGCAGCCCTAATACCAACTCATTAATTTTGATCTAAACAACCATGCAAGTAAGAAAATAAAATGCACCTAATCAATTAGCATACATTATAACTGAGCACATCAATTCATCTTAGGAATTATAAATATTGCCCAAACAAGATATTCATGATTATCCAGATTTGACTTTATTAATAAAGTGAAAATTCAAACTAAAGGCATTAAGATATAAATCTTAACAGCTTATTTATTAAATTATATCCCTTATCTTCATGCCAAAACAGTATGGCCTACTTCGATCATTGTCATAGTTTCTTTTATAAGCAACAAATGCTTTATTCCATATCTCCCATTAAATTCTTAGACATTTCTCAAACATTATATAAGGCTCTAATTCCTGCAATATCATCAGGATGTAAGCCTTTAGTCACTCCTTGAGAGATAGAAGGTTCCATGATTGCTCCTTGAACTGAGCTATGTCCAAGTCCAAGAAGGTGCCCAATTTCATGCAAAGCAACTGTCTCCAAGTCAAATGCACCAGGAGCAGCACCCACACTATAGCGCTCATCTGCATCATAATGGAATCTTCCATCTGTTGGCGCAAATGCATGAGCAATGATTCCACCAGTTCCGTCGAAAGGAGCCCCATCTCCATGATCCCTTCTAAGAAAAGCAATAGTGATATCTGCGTTTGGCTGAGCCTGCGAGAAAGTGAAGTGGGTGTTTCGTGCCCACGTTTGGAAAGCTCGTGCGACGGGATCCATGGCTTGAGTTGGGGTTCCTGGGAGAAACCTGTAGGTGAGACGATACTTTGAGGGTGGCCACCTCGGGGCATTTGGAAAGAAAGTATAATGAGAGACGGTGTGGAATGAGCCCGGGTGGTGATGCTTTTTCTTGCCCGATTGCATCGAGTTTGTACCATTGATGATATCTGCTACGCCACAACGAGGCATCATCATCTTTGATACCGTTTCAGCATCCAAAGTCCCAGTGGCCTTTAGATGATAATTTTGCTGGTATGTTTTGACGGCAGATTCTAAGAGTTCATCAAAATCATCATCATTGGCATGGGTGTTGTTTTTGGTTTTGTGATAATAACCAAACTTTTCAAGATACATTTTGAGGTCATGGATACCTTTGAGCTTCTCACCCTTGTGGCATCCCTGAAGATGCTCGAGAAATCCAAAGGATGATGTTGTTTGGTCAGATGACTGAGGTGGAGTTGTTGCATGAGAAAGGAGAGGAATGACGGCAAGGAGGAGGCCGAGAGAGATCAAAGGGAAGAGCGGAGATCTTTTAGCAGCCATGAGGACTACCAAATGGCGAAATCCAGCAATTAAGGTGTAGGGATGGATGTTGCAGAAGGCTCATGGATTGGATGCTATTTATAGACTGCTAATAACCTTGTCTAATTAATTGTAAAGAAATTAATTAAAGAAAAAAAATAGATGATCAGTCATGCATTAAATGATATAAATATATATTTATATATATATATATTTATATATTTATATTCCCTATGATCTAGAACGGACGTACGTATATATATCCAATTAGTCAAAGAATTAAGGCTATCAGTGGAATGAAAAGAAGGGAAAGATATTAGCGAGGATCATTTTCCTGCAACAGGCCAGTTCAGTGAATTTTACGTACTAAAACAGAAGTTTGATGATCAATATTCGAACAGATTTAACATCGGGGGTATTTAGTACGTACAGAAAAATTGACTATTTACCAAAAAAAAAAAAAAATGAATGTTTTCTCCGAAAATAGAATTTATTTTTATTATAAATAATATTTTTATTATAAATAACTGGTCATAAATAATTATTATTTTTAGTATCATTGGTAAAACCTTCCATATTTCTGCTAATTTATTGTTAAGAGTTGTAAATAAATTAACTAAATTATTCGTAAAGAATTCGAACACTTTTCAGACGGTTTTAACAAATTTCAACTTAAAAAATATTTTTTGAGACGTCTAAAAAATCTTTTAGGACAGACCAATTTGGACGGCCGGCTAAGGACGAAATTTTTTCATTCCAAAATCCTTGGAGAGACTAAATGGAAACTTTTTGGGACGAAAAATTTCTTTCCTAAAAAGCAATTTTGTTGTAGTGTTAAGAAAATAATTGATTTGTATATGTTTTATTATATTAATTTATTAGGAAATTAATAAAATAATTTCCAAGATATTCAAGTCTTTCCAAGATATTACCAGATATACATAATTGGCAAACAATTAATCTCATGATCTTAGATTACGGAAAACTTTCTACTGTACGTCTGTACGTAATTTGTATCCTTTCTTTTGTTTACATCATAATTTTATATATATACACATTGGCAGATTATTGAAATGGAAAATTTATTTTTTTCAGCTTTCGATGATCATGTGTAAAATGATAGTCCCACCGAGAAAAGAAACCGAACGTGTATTTTGTCTAATGGTCAAAATTCATGAGTATAGAGTTGGAACCTGATCGAATGACCCTGGCCAAAATTCAAAAACTAGAGAGAGATCATAGATACATTTTCTGACCGCCTAAACACATTTTTAATAATCTGGAGAGAGATAGATACAGCATTATATATGGAGTCCTATGAATTAAATGTTGTGCGTGAGTAATATGGAACTAAATATGGAATGCAACGGGTCTGCACGTGTGTTTATCTCTCTCTAAATTATAGAAAGTATTTGGGTCAGAAATTTGTAAAAAAATCTACTCTCCGATAATTGACTGACAACTAACTACGAGCACTAATTGGGAAAGTTTAGTTTCAATGCATCAACTAGACTTGGTTCCAATAGGGATTTCCGTTTGTCAAGTACGCTCATCAATTAATTCAACATTCAGATATAGTTAAAAACCAGCAAGTTGGAGTTAAAATCTTGCCCTATAGCTAGAAGTGATAGAGAAGAGATCTAGCAATTAAGAAGAAGAAAAGATGAATGCCTTAACTCACACGGAACCAATGTTCAATCGAGAATTAAATTTCCAATAGAAGAGAGCTACATTATCAAAACAAACTCAATCGTACGTGAAAACTAGACAAAATACTAGTACTTGTACTTTGATAAGCCAAAAATATTAATGGTACATATACTAATATACATCTACACCATTATTATGAACGTGTTACAATGTTAGGCCTTGTTTGGAATTTGGACTCATGAACTGAGATTAACCTAATTCAATCTAATTTTAAGCTAAGTCTAACATCAGAACACCAAACTCTCAAATTACAAAACTCATCTCAACTCAAAACTTTTTTTTTTTTTATAAGAAATAAGCTTCATTTCATTCCATAAAAGAAGTTACATCTGTGACTCAAAATTACAAGTCAAACTAACATATATTGTAAGCATCCCCGCGGGCATTGTCTAAACTTCATGAAAACTCTCAAAAAGAGAGCATCATTCTCTGTATTAAAACAGAGAAAAAACCACCCTGCATCAAAACTCCATCCTCCAAAGTTGGAGATGTGAATAACACACCCATCCTCCTAACACGAAGGAGGGAGGAACCGAAACATCGCTATGGACAAAAGTCCAATAGCCTATTTCGCTTTATTTTTCTACAAATAAAACCGAACAAACAAACATAAAAACACACCGACATAAAGTCGGGAATACAAAAACACCACCAGGCAAAATTGAAAAAAACAAAAGGAAAATCATCTGTGGCGCGTGCATGACACGCACCTCACTTGGAAAGACGCATTCGGCCAGTCAAGAGCTTGCTAGTGCAATGGGTCCTGAGCTGCCGCACATGGCGTCGACGAAAGATGATTCGCAACAGTTTTGAGTACCCCACGCATTTCCTGAAAACCGCGCGTCGATGCAACGCGCTGCTCTGATTGGCACCCAATTTGGTTGATCGCAAGACCGGCAGGTAAGGCTTCTCCCGATGGTGCGCGTGTCGGACAATGGTTACCGAAGTAATTTGAAACTGCTACCCCCTTTATTCGGCCGAAAAACTTGGAAAAAAAAAACCAACCAAAAGAACCAAAACAAAGTCCACCGAAGACGAAGGGCCAGCGAGGAGAGGGAGGAGAAGAAGAGGAAGAAAGAGCTGAAGCTCCCCTTCCCCCTTAGCGAAATTCGAACGAGCGAGTTTCTAGAGAGAGAGGGTCTTTTTTTTTCAACTCAAAACTTTTTTACATGTAGAACCCACAAACTTTTTTAACTCAATACCTCTTTACATGCAGAACCTATAACCTTTTTCAACTTCCTAAAATATATCTAAACTCATCTTAACATCCAAACATATCTAAATTCATATTAGGTGGGTACCACAAAACTCACTCTACCATCTCAACTCACTATTATTCATAAAGAACTCAACTTATCTTAATTTAACTCAACATTCAAATGGAGCCTTATTGTCTTTGTTCCTAATTCCCTCTTTCTAGGAATTGAGAAGAACAAGCATCGTTATACTCCTCGCTACTAGCTAGTGCTAGTTTCTAAACTCTAGATATAGAACTTAAGACTAATTAGTTAATTGACTTATTATACATTACTTACTAAACATTTAGGCCTTGTTTGTGTAATAACGTATTCTCAGATATTTATTTTTCAAATATCACTCAAACACAAACAATTTCCAATTTCAAATCTTCAACTTCTTAATTATGTAATTATTATCCAAACACAAAACCCAATACAAAATTTTCAAACTTCCAAACAAAACACAAAAAATAATATAACTTTTTCAAATTTTAAAACAAAAATAATACTAAAAAATTATATTCAATTAGTTTTTTAACTTTGTTGTAATGTTTTTATTCAACTTTTTTTCTCTTATTTCCCCAAAAGAAAAGTCTATTTATCATCATTTTTGTCATGATCATCATCTCAACATCTCTTGATGTGGTATTAAATGAAAAACCCACAAGTGAAATATAATAAATAGTCTACAATCATATAATACCACATTATGGGATTGTGAGAGGATATGATGGTAAAATAGATGACAGTAAAGGGGATGATAAGTAGCATTACTCTTGCTCAAAATCCAATAAAACAACTTAACTCAAAGGGAACTGCTAGGTACAGTCCCAGATAGGGGCTTGCATGCGCACGAATGGGTTTATGGTAATTTTACTTTTTAAATTATGGTAAAATGTCAAAAAAGTCTCTAAGCATAAATTTTCTGCTTCATCTTCTTTCCCTCCCTCGAATCTTTCCCTCCCTCTACAGATTCTGCCCAAGACTAGTTCTGAATCCTCCTGGATGTTCGAACATCAAGTGAGTATTTCTCATCTTCTTCTTGTAGATTTATAATTGATTTTATATTGGGATTTAATTTTTTTTCTTTTGGATTTTATTTTTTCTAAAGAAATAAAATAAACTAACGTTAGAGAAAAATTTGAGAGATAGAAAAATGAAGACTTTAAACAAAGATAAGCTTATTGGGGGTTTCGTGTGCTCAAGAATTTATTATCTCTCCTTTCTCACATTTTTATTGGCAAGCAATGACACCCAAATCAACTCTGTAAAGGGTTAGACTTTGGTTGAGGGTAAGACTTTGCCTCTTTGGTCCTAAGAAATGAATGGGTCAAAGTTTTAGGGTGTTAGATCTGAACGTTATATTGGTCCTCCTTACAAATAATTAAAAAAAAATTAAATTTAGAATTTTCTAAAATAAAACATAAACTTATTTGCTTTCCAGTATTATATGAAATTTATTTGTTTTTCTAACTTAGTATTGCCATATTGTAAGGAAGAACTATAACCAAGATTTTTTTTTTTTTGTTATGAATAGGATGGAAGAAAGTAACAAAAGTAATCAGGCTGAACCCACCTCATATACTCAGCCATCGTTGTTTTTTGAAGATGAGCTTTTAGAATCGATGACGGGTTGTAATGTTGAAAATGAGGTGTTAGAGCCAACATCGAGATGTAATAATGATGAGAATGTTTTAGAGCCAACGTTGGCCTCTAATGTTGTTGAGGAAGTGTCAGAGCCATTGCTGGGCTGTAATGTTGATGAGGAAGTTTCAGAGCCAACGATTGAGATGGCTTTTAAAACTGAGGCGGAACTCATTGAGTACTACAAGAAATATGGGAAACAGGCTGGGTTTGAAATAATGACCTAACGAAGTAAAATAGATCAAGAGGGGAGTGTTAGATATGTAACACTTGGTTGTGCGCGTGGTGGGAAGGCAAGGAATCGTAGTACTAATCTCGCTAACCCACATCCAACAACTAAGACTGATTGTAAAGCGAGAATTAATGCAATCTTAGTTGGTGATTTGTTACGCATAAATACTGTTGAAATTGCACACAACCATAACTTAAGTCTAAGAAAGAGAAGATTCTTTAGATGTAATCGAGCTATTGATGATTCTGTCAAGAGGTAGCTAGACATTAATGACAAGGCAGGCATATGTATGGCTAAAAGTTTCAACGCATTGGTTGTCGAGGCTGGTAGATTTGATAAACTACCATTTATTGAGAAAGATGTACGGAATTATATTGACAAAGCCCGTCACCTTAGACTTGGCAAAGGAGGTGCTGCAGCATTGAGGGATTATTACGTGAGAATGCAGTATAAGAATGAAGGCTTTTACTCATTGATGGATTTAGATGACGACAGAAGATTAAAAAATATTTTTTGGGCTAATGCACGTAGCAAAGCAGCATATGGATATTTTTGGGATGTTGTGACACTTGATACAATGTACCTAACAAATCGATATGGTATGCCATTTGCCCCTTTTATCGATGTTAATCATCATGGACAATCCATATTGTTGGGCGCATGTTTGATTTCAAGTGAAAATACTGAAACGTTTGTCTGGTTATTTGAAACTTGGTTGAAATGCATGGATGGAAAAGTGCCAAAAGCTATCAATACTTATCAAGATAGGGCCATGAAAAATGCTATTGAAATAGCTTTTCCAAACACCCGACACAAATATTGTTTACAGCATATTATGCAAAAATTACCTAAGAAGTTGGGTTCACATTTCCAATACAATTATGGTTTGAAGACTTCCTTGCACAAATGTGTTTATGATTGTCAGACTCCTAACGAGTTTGAGATTCTTGGGAGGTGTTTCTTGATACTTACAACTTGCACGAGCATGTGTGGCTTCAAAGTCTATATAGTGAGCGAATGTATTGGATTCCTGTGTATTTAAAAGATATATTTTGGGCTGGAATGAGCACAACTCAGATGAGTGAAAGTATAAATGCATTCTTTGATGGATTTGTGCATTCAGGGACAACGTTGAAGGAGTTTGTTGATCAGTTTGATAATGCACTGAGGAAGAAAGTAGAGAATGCGATGGCAGCAGACTTTCATTCATTTAACTGCACAATCCCCGTATATAACTCATTTACTTGTGGAGAAGCAAATTCAAAAATTGTATACTAACTCTAAGTGTAAGGAACTACAGTCCCAAATCTTGAGGATTATCACATTGTATTCTATCAACACATAAGAGGCAATTTCGACATATCAAGTTAATGATCAGCTGCAAATCAAGGACTCCATTAAGCGGGTTATATATCAGGTATACTTCAATGAGGATGAATGTGAGGCGAAGTGCATGTGTGGCCTATTTGAGATGAGAGGCATTTTATGTTTTCACATTCTTGAAATTTTCTTAGTGCAGGATGTCAGAGTGTTGCCTTCAAAATACATTATGGACAGATGGAGAAAGGACATTAAACGTAGGTATGCTCTCATTCGGAGCAGTTACGATGATTTGAGTGATAAACCAGCTGCTAGAAGGTACTCTATGTTGATTAGGCTATGCAGCAGAATGTGATGATAATGCAATGGATATGGCACAAAAGTTACAAGCAATGAATTTGCAGTACACAAAAATGAAGACCCAGCCCGCACTTGCGCAAGCTAATACTGAGCTACATGATGTTGAGGTTGGAAGTTCAAAAAATGTTTTGAGTCCTTGAGTTGTTAGAGGCAAAGGGAGACCTCCATCGAAGAGAAGAGCACATCCAATTGAGAAAATTATGGGAAAGCGATGTATTAAAAATAACCAATCTGATGCCGGTGACAATAGAAAGAGAAGAAATCTAATATATATATATATATAGAATATTCTACCCTCCACTCTGGCCCAAAATCTAATAGAAGAAAAATAGAATATATATATATTCCTTAACCTAAGTAGTTTTAGTTTTCTCCTTCTGGTACCATTCCAAACTAAAGGGGTGGTAGAAGATTGAGATTTCGTGCTGGGCAAACATGAAGGTACGAAGAAGTCGTGATTGCTTGGAGGGCAAGCATTGGATGAAATTTCGGAGTTAGATTTCTGTTTCAGTGTCTAGATTATAATGACGTTGCCTACAATGTTTTACATTTCGAAGTTGAAATATCAATGTCATACTTAAATTCAAAAGGTCCCCTGGTTTAAATGGAATTCTTCAATGTCAACCAATGACCACAACAAATGGAAGAAGTCTTTTTCGAGGCTAAACTCTATTATAAAACACATCGAGGGTAAAGGCAAAGAAATCAGCAAAAACACTTTCACTCAATCCAAACTCATCCATAAATATGAAAAGTATCCAAAATTTCATTTGGATATCAAGAGGTCTATAAAAAAATTTCCAAATTTTTCCCGAGTATCTCTCTCCGAACACATTCAAAGCAAGAGACACTATAATGCTATGACATCCTGCTCCTTCCTTCCTTCTTTTGACGTAAGCCATTAGTCAGATGCGGTAGCCTATCAACTCCTCCCCTCTAGTGTCTAAGAACCCCGTTATGCGTGCCAGATCCCAATGGAATGTTTTTAAAAATACTACGTGATTTCTAAAGTTATATTTGTGTTTTAAAGTTGTGTATTTTAAATGAAATATTTTCATCGTTATTTATCTAGGTAATATTTTAAATAACTAAATTATAATATCTTTGAAGAGCTCCAAAAATATTATAATTGTGGGAATCATTTTATATAAATGATTCCAGTTATTTAAAATATTATGTGATCTAAATAATGATGGAATTTTTAATTAATTTAATAGTCTTATTCTTTTAAATATTTTAAGTAAAACTTCATCATTTTATAAATAATGAAGGAATATTATTTTAAATAATATTTTATCTTTATCCCTCTCAGTGCTTTTAATTAAATAAACGTTTACTCGTTTTTTTAAAGTAATGTTTAAGGGTCATCGTAGACCATTTTATAGACCCCCAGAAGTCAGGTTTTAGTATAAAACCCCAGCCCTCTCTCTTTCTACCTCACTTTTCCCTAGCTCTCTCTCTCTCCTCCCTTTCTCCCTCTCGGCTTCCCTTGTACGCGATACCCACGCCCGAACTCCTCCAACCCCAGCCCGGCGCCACCGTGCGCTGGTGTGTCTCACCTCAACCACCACCGGCCTCCTCTCCCTCCGGCGAGCCTCCCTGCACCGGTCTCCCTCGCCCACGCTCTCTCCTCCTCCTCCCTCGGAAGTGCAAGCCCGAATAGGCTTGGTGCCTCCAGCGCCACCGTGCGCCGTTCTCTGGCGCCACCACTCCCACGACAGCCTCCCCTGCCACCGACCGATCCCCTCCAGTGGCCTCAGCCCCTCCCATGCAGCCACCTCCCTCCACCATGCACGAGCACAGCTCACCCACGCACTAGTTCACTATGCGAGTCCGTAGCGCCGCCGTGCGCGACCATCTTGGCCACCAGACACCACCACGAGACTCCTCAGGTCTTCCCCTTCCTCCTCCCATGAACCCATGGCCGGATGTCCCCTTCTCCACCTCCCGGTGTCTCCCTCTCTCAAGCATGGTTTTCCCCTCCTCCGCCGCCGTACGCCGCCACCCACGGCGTGTGACCACCCCCTCCGGCATCCTCAGGCCACCACGAAGTCAACTGGACCACCCATGGCCCCGATCTGCCACCCACGACCCCACACTCTCTCTCACTCTCCCACGGCTTCTCCTCCCTCGCAGTGCATGGCCAGCCACCACGGACCACAATTCCGACCACCACCGAGCCTCCACGGCTCCACCAGCAACCTCCCATATCCTAGCCCAAGCCTAAACCACCACTTTATGTGGTGGGTAATCACTGCACGTGATGGACAGTCACTGCACGTGACTGATCGCCACTATACACAGCGAGATCCACCACGATACGCTCCTTTCTAGCATCATCAAGGCCATCTTAGGCCCTTCCAAAACCACACCTAGCTATCCAAATGCCTAAACAGCCACTGTACGTGGTGTAGCCGCCCTGTACGTTCTTCCGACGTTATCCACGGTGACGATCAACGAGCAACGCACGGGTTATCCAGTCGATAGTATAACTCTCTATCCCTCGTTATTTATATTAAATGTTAGATGCTAGCTAGTTGACTAGGTTGTGGACTGTGCTGCTTGTATTATTGGGTTCGTTGTGTAGTGGTGATATGATGTGCTGTGGTGAAGTGTTGAGTGTAGTTGGGAAGTGTGCTGTGTAGTGTTGTGGACTGTGCTATGAAGTGTGGTGGTAGCGTATGTGCAGTAGTAGTGGCATGGCCTAGTGCCGTATAAGGAGTACATGTGGAGTGTACTCTGTGTAATGAGACAAAGCACCGTATGGAGTGTATGCCATAGTGGTGATGTGGCGTAGTGCCGTGTATGGAGTACACGTAGAGTGTACTCCATGTTGAGAGACGATACACCGTATGGCGTGTATGCCATAACGGTGACGTAGCGTAGTATCATGAATGGAGTGGAAACCATGCACAGTACGGCATGTGTGCCATATTAGTGATATGGCGGAGCGTTGTGAATGGAGTATACACGGAGTATACTCCATGTAGTGGAGCGATACACCGTATGGCGTGTTTGCCATAGCGGTGACGTGGCGTAGTACCGTGAATGGAGTACATGTGGAGTGTACTCTATTGTAATGGAGCTACGCGCCATATGGCGTGAGTGCCATAGTGGTGATGTGGTGTAGTCTTGTGAAGGGAGTACATGAGGAGTATACTCCATGATGTGCAGCGATACACCGTATAGCGTGTCATGAAAATAAAGGTAATTGTGTAATTGATGGGCGAAGAGCTTGATGTATGGTGTCGGGAACTGTGGAACAGTGTCCCGAAGTGTAAGATATGGCCTGTAGTCCAAGGCAACGAGTGTCGCCATGTGACTGACTTATGGCTAGAAATAAGTGCAAAGTGGCTAGAAGGTATCAGAGTAGCGCAGCGAAATCATGACTGGGTAACGTCACTAAGTGACGTGGTCGATTAAAAAGTCGTGCCTGCGATGGGTGAAGAGTTAGCGTAAGAGTGATGTGACGGGAATGTGACGAGGTGTCACGATGTGACGAGAGTACATGAGGAACCGTACTCGTGATGAGTTGGAAATTGACGTATAGGTGACGTAGTAGAATGTCAAGGGTGACGTGACAAGGTCACGATGTAGCTTGGGAATGGTCTCGAGCAATATGGCGTGACGTAAGGTGGTGCGGTATGTGCAGTAGTAGTGATATGGCTGTAGTCTACGGCGATGAGCGTCGCCGTGTAGTCGGGTTATGGCTAGGAGTATGTGCTAAGTGGCCAAGAAGTATCAGAGCAGTGCAACGGAAGCATGATTGGACAACTTCATGAAGTGACGTGGTCAATCATGAAATTGTGCTGTGATGACCTAGGATGTATGTGAGGTGACGTGACAGGGTCACGGTATAGCTTGGGATTTAGTCTCGAGCTATGTGGCGTGACGTAAGGTGTGTCCATAGACAGAGTCCCATCGTGTCAAGTGTTGGGATGAACTATCAAGAGGCATGGCTAGCATGAAGAGTCATGCTAGCCGGGTTATGAGAAGGTTGGTAACAGAGTATGGCGTTCGCCATACGAGCCTGTGACTAATGTATTAAATGATGGTCTTAGGACAAAGGAGTAAGATACGTGTATTATCTAGTTAAATGCACGTGCCGAATGGATTCACCATATGTAATGGATAATTTGTTCTAAGCATGATTACACGGTGCTTAAACCTCAGAGTGGTTTGGAGCCGTGTGATGAGTATGGATGATCATGAGAAGTAAAGTGAGTTAAGATACAAGAGGGTAATGATGAGGATACTGTCTAATAATGGGATGCATGACTTAGTTAGTCTAAGTCATGCGTCGGAATGTGGTTAATAAGAAGAACGGGATAGAGGTCCTAGTGTCTTAATCCTAAGGAGGATTCACCCTAGCGAGTAAGCACTCGAAGTAGAACGTCAGGGTTGAAGGAAGTAGAGACCGTAATGGGTCTCCAAGGGTTTTACTATAGTAAGGAACATGAAAGGGCACGGGATAGAAGGAGAGTGTTCTAAGTAAAGCATAGTTCTATTTTCTAGTTTAGTTGCTTATGCACTAGATAAAAAATAACGTTAAAGTTATGTATGCGTGTAGGTTGCCATCTGACACGCGCATGAATGGACTACATGGTATAAAAGTAGGTGTTACGTTCATGCTCTTCTAGAGTTTTCTAAAGTATGTAAGAAAAAGAAAGAAAATGGTTTTCCCATGAAAGATGCTTTAGAAAAGGACATGAAAGATGTTTTTTTTAAAGAAAGCATGCTAAGTATTGAAAAGTATACGTATGTACGGCCCCTCTATGAAAGCTCTTTTTTACGCACCCAAAAGTATTAATTGTATGCATGTGAATGAATGACTATAGGATGTATCTATTGTACGTATTTTTTAAAGAAAAGAAAGGAAGCTTCGAGACTTGTGCCCAGAGCTTCAAACCAATGCTTAAAGAGATGCAAAGAAAGTGTTTTAAAACTGGTCCCTGAGAACTGATGTTTTAGATGCTCCTACGAACTGATGTTTTAAATGAAGAAAGATGACGTTTAAGCCCATGTTTTTTAAACGATATTTTTCCATGAAAGAACTGTTAAATGAAAAGAAAAGATGATGATCACATTTCGGCTCAAAGAAAGAGAGTCGAAATGAAATGAAATGAAAGCCTCAGCTCTTTAGAGCTGACATGAAATGAATGAATAAAAGCATAAATGTATGAAACTATGTAACAATCATATGAAATGAATGAATGGGCAGATTGCAATGCCGGGCAGTAGTATCTAGTAGTGCACCCAGTGCTGCACCCTAACGGAAAGGGAATCCATCGGCCCAAAAGGCCGCTAACCCCAGCACGCGGGGCGTTACAACGTGCACCGGCTTATAAAAGTGAAAAGAAAAGTAATTGTATGTATGAATGCACTGCATTCTTCAAGAAATGAAGCTAGTGACGGGGGAAAGGTTTTAAAGAAAAGAAAGGCATGCTTAAAGAATGAAAGCCGCCGTCCACTGATGTTTTTAATGAAAGCATGTATGCATGTACGTATTGTATGTATGAATGATGAATGCATGAATGAAAACCTATGTTGCTATATTTTAACAGTATGAAGTAACGCTTATTGAGTATTCAACTCATTTTAGTTTTTATGTGTGCCCCTCCCCCCAAAAGAAGCTAAATGGACAGTACGCCCAGGAGGGACACAACCAAAAGGGAAAGAGCACAGAGGTCTAGGTATAAAGGTTTTAAATGTACGAAAATGCCTTTTTTATTTTGAAAAATTTTATTCTCCACTCCAAAACTCTTTTATTATAAAAGCATTTTTTATTTTATAACGTAGAGTCTTGCACCCTGGGAAGGACTGTAAAAGGTTTTAAATCGAACGATAATTTTCGTCGTATTTTCTAAAATATTTTGTAAAAAGGTCCACCCAAGGACGGGCGTTACAAATGCAGCCTATTTGCCTATCTGCATTATTTATTTTCAACTGGTAAATGAATGTGTTCCCCACTTTACTTGGTCTCAAAGTCACCGTCCCCTCCCCCTCCCCCACCTCCCTTCTAATCTGTTGTCTAAATCCATGCCTTTTGTCACTACAACAAAAAAGATCTTTTGGAACGAAAAATTTCATCCCAAAATCCTGATATTTCATCCCAAAAAGTCTTTTGAGATGGAAAAAAGATTTCCCAAGGTCGTCTCAATAAAACTATCCCAAAAGATATTTTGGGACAAAAATCATAAAATCATTCCAAAAAGAAATGAAGCTAGATCATTCGATTGCGTTCGAATGGAATTTTTTTTAGACGATTTAAATTCATCTCAAAAATTCATTCGAATGTCTAAAATAACGTTTGAACAAGTACACTTGAAGAAACGTTCGAACAAAAAAATTGATGATCGAACGCAAATAGTGAATTGTCTGTTCGAACGCCTTTGAACGGTGCGCAACTTTTCCACTGTCCAAACACTAACATGTGATGCTCGAACAGTTATGTCCGATTTATATATGTTCAAATGTTCGATTAGAGTTCGAACGGTTATTATTTTCATGGACAATACTAATTTAAAACCAAATAGATATTTATATTTCAAAAATACATTACAAATTTTTAATATAAATAAAACTAGTCTAATATGTCAGAACTAAATAAATAAAATACTAATAATTCTAATAAAATTATCAGTACATGATATATAATTGTTCAATATGTAAAAACACTTCTAAAGAAAATTAATTATTTAGAGGCCTGAATTGTTGCATAAGCATCTGCATTTGAAGCTGCATCTGTCTTTGTTGTTCTTGCATTTGGAGTTGCATCACTCTTTATTAATCTTCTTGTTGTTTTACGCGCATTTCCATGTCGGTTGTTTCGTCAATTGAGTCTCTAACTCATGCTGTTTTGTAATCAATTCTTCGATTCTAGAATTTGCATTCTCTAACGCAATAGGAGTAGTGCTTGACATTAATGAAGAGCCTGAAGGCTTTACACAGCGACCCAAACCCTCCAAATATCCTAAACGTTGACCCAGAATTTGTGTAAAAATTTCAACATCACTTGTTGATGAATTCTAATATGATGCAGCTTCAGCACGGAGTGCAACCATTTTATCCTACACACAATATATAAAATTAATATTGACACAATAATTTAAATATGTTTAATTAAAAGAAATTATAATACTTACATAATTCTCACAAGCATCAAGATGAGTCCACTCTTCATTACTATTAATATGTGATGCAGCATATAATTTTGTTAGATTATTATTGGTGTCTGACTCTTTCTACAAAAGACATAGTTAAGATATAAAGTCAATATTAAAAACAAACTATATAGAATAAACAAAAAAAAAAAGTACATTACCAATTTCTGAGAGAGGTGATGGAAAGATCTTAAGCCTGTATGATGTTGAATCTTCAACTTTGATCTATTTGCTTTATTTATAGAACTTCGCTCCTACATAGAAGTTGTAAAAGTTAGTAAGTGAAAATTACAAATCTGACATAAAAAATTCATTTACTTTATCTTATATGATGAATACTCAAACATGTAGCAAAGTTTTTCCCATTCTTCAGGTTGGACATCTTGGAAAGGATGTTGGGGTGCATCTTCCTTATTCTCGTACTTCTTGTAATGTTTGTGACACCTTGCCTTATACTTGCTGAATGCATTACACATCAACTCTTCGACAGTCCTACGCTCCTCTCTCTGACCAAAATTTAGTTCAAAGTTATCTTTAAAAAAGTATATACACAAAGATATTATCATTTAGAATATTAAATAATATCAATATAAATTTATTATTTAAATATTACACACCAAACAACGCTTCTTTGTAACCTCTTTTACATCTTGCGAGACTTTATGCCATGAACTCGTAGCCAAAGGTGCATAAGTCCGTGTAAGAGCACCCACATGCGATGCAAGCCAAGCTGCTTGTTGTCCCTCGCCTTCGGTATGTTCGTCAGGAATGTTAACCTTAATCTTACCTACTTTACGATATTTCTCCAACATCACGCCTCTAGTAGTGCCTCGTCCGTGATGAGATTGTACTGTTATCTCTATAAAATAATATTAGTTATTTACCCCGTATCAATTATTATATATCTTAATTGAAAAAATGAGTATTAGCTATTTACCTTGTTCCGTAGAGTCAGTCTCTAATAGTGAGTCAGACAGAGAGCTATGAACAGGTGGAAATGGGATGCGAACTTCCTTCCTCTTTGGTAGCATCATTGGGAGATACTGTATAATGTGAACACAAAATCGGTCAATCATCTGTATCAATTTCATCTATAGATTTGGTCTCATCATCTGTAAATACTTCAGATGACTCAACACTTTGATCAATTGTCGCCTCAACTATTTTAGCCTCAATATCTTCCCTATGTAATGGGATAATCTCATACTAGTTCAAATCCACAAATAAGTTAAAGGCAGGTTGACTCTCTTGGTATGCTTCTTGAGTAGAGGGATCATCTTCTTCTTCTTGTCCCTTCGCCTCAGGGATAACGTCATAAATATTTCTAGGAGAAAACTTTTGTACTACTTGCCATTGATTTCCTAACAGAAGATCATCATAGAATACTTGAGATACTTGGGAAGTCAAAATAAATTGATCATCTTCATACCATTTTATAGATGTATTAATACTCAGAAAATATTCATCCTAGCATTTTCCCCTTCGAGGATTGATTAAATCCCACCAATCACACTTAAATATATAAACTACAAACTCCCCCACATATCTCAGTCCAATTATATCTACGATAACTCCATAAAAATCAACATTGTTTCCATCATGCCTCCATAAAACCACAAACACCACTATTTTATGTTTACCTATAAAGTTCTCGACCAATTTTGTGATACCTACTTCTTCGAGAAATACATGCAAAATATCGAGCGTCTCAAGGGTCCACATGCCAATGCATATAGTTCGTCTAATATATCGTTCAGATTACTCGCATGCATTTGTACAACCTACATATTAAATAAAGTATAAACATTCAACCGTTAACAATCCCCTCTATTTTAAATATGTTAGTGCAAAATTTCATCTGTATTAATGTCATTACCCATTGTTTGAACCATTTCGGAAACTCATGTTCATGTCCCTGGTCTATATCATTTACTCCCAGTTCTTTGAGCACATTAATATGATCACTGAAATTAGTTAAGTATCATCAATAAGTATATTTGTATAATTGTTTAATAGGTAAATTCAATAATTAATTAACAATTAAGTTGAACTTACTTTAAGTGGCTCTCTAGCTCTGGGCAATTATTTAGCACGTACCACTGAGATTTCTTAAACTCTTTTTCACACAAATCATAACCACCCTGAGTGCCAAGTGGATGTACTTGTTAGGAAAATACAGAAAATCTGTTCCGTTGTGTTGCTTGGTCAACATCAAAGTTTCTTTCCGGCCAATCAAACCTTGTGTCAACACCGTGAAAGTATTTGGAACAAAATGTATGCCACACATCATCAATATATGTTTCTGCAATTGATCCTACTAGACGTGCCTTATTACCCATTGTGTATTTCAATTTTCCAAGAAACCGTTCAATGGGATATATCAACCTTTACTGGACTAGTCCTGCAAGTCGAGCCTCACGTGACAAATGAATAGCTAAGTGAACCATTATGTCGAAGAATGAAGGTGGGTAAATACTCTCCAACTTATACAATATTAGTGCAATTTCTGGTTCCATACGATCCAAAGCTTCTACATTAAACGTTCTAGCACATAAATTTTTAAAAAATGCACCCAACTCAATTAACGCAACCTGCACATCTTTGGTCAAGAATCCATGGATACCAACAGGTAAAATACGTTATAAAAATACATGAGAATCATGACTTTTTAGTCCAATAATTTTTCAATCATTTGTTCGCACACACCTTGTTAGATTCGCGACATACCCATCTGGTAATTTAATCTTCTACAACCACTCACAAAATGTAGCCATTTCGTTCCTTGACAATGTATACCACCCAATTGGCATGTAAACAGACAAACCACTTTGTTGCAAGTTCTGTTAAGTCTAATTCCCAACCGATTTAGATCTTTTTGTGAGTTTATATTATCCTTCGTTTCACCTTCAATTGACATCAACATTCTTAATACGGACTCGCATATATTTTTTTCAATATACATAACATCAAGTCTACGCTGCAATTTTAACTTCGACCAGCAGGGGAGTTCGAAAAATATACTCTTCTTCGCACTTCGTTTTCTCTTCCGTTGTTTTTACCAAAATCATTATTTCCGACATTTACAAACTGTGCAATAACATCCTTGTCATACAAGAATGGTGGAGGGTGCCCCCATTCAACAGTGCCATAAAACATTCTACCATTTCAGCGCCATTTATGATCACCAGGTAAAAATCGATGATGACCCATGAAGCATAGTTTCCTCCCATATGTAAGTCATTCAGATTGGGTATGTTTGTTATAAGTCGGATATGCCAATTTCCCCTTAGTGCTCCAACCTGACAAGTTTCCATAAGCAGGAAAATCATTTATTGTCCATAACACTACAACATGCATATTGAACGACTTGCCTGTTATGAATCAAATGTTACAACCCCATTCTCCCACAAATCTTTCAATTCTGCTATCAGTGGTTATAAGTATATGTCTATATCATTTTTCAGTAATCTCGGACCTGCAAACTCATCATGAAATATGGATCTTTCATACATTTCCACAGTGATAGATTATACGGCATAAGTACAACTGGCCAAGTATTATGACTAGTACTCATGTTTCCAAATGGATTAAATCCATTTGTTGTTAACCCAAGTCAGATATTACGAGGTTCTTCAGCAAACCATGGGTATTCCAAATCAAATTCCTTCCAAACTTGAAAGTCTACAGGATGTGATAAGACATTATCATTCTTGACTCTAGATGATGAGTGTCATATCATATCCACAGCCGTTGAACGTGACATGAATAACCGTTATAATCTAGGTATCAATGGAAAGTGGCATACAACCTTCCACGACACATTCTGCTTCTCAGTTGTCCATTTTGATTCATGGAAAATGGGGCACTTGTTCAACTGCTCATTCTCTTGCCAAAATAACACAATCATTCTTACATGCATGTATTATATTGTAATCAAACCCGAGTCCTCTTTTCAACTATTTTGCTTCATAAAAGTTACGAGGTAAAATATTGTCTGATGGAAGTGCCTCTTTAAACAGCTCGAGCAACATATTGACAGCTTTAATAGATATTTGGCACATGAATTTTATATGAAGCAGTCTAACTGTCAATGACAACTTACTGTGCCTTCTATGCCTGGGATATAATTCACACTGTGAATCATTCCACAATTGAGTAAAAGTGTTATGGCACAGATCATTTGAATTTGATGGATCTGTTCCACTTTCATCCATAAATATTCCCACACCAAATGTCGCCCAGCATTTACTCCATATCCTCTTCAAGATCATATCCAACAACCTCAGGATGTACATCTTCATCGATGTCTTCTTCTTCATCTCGAAGTTCGAATGACATTGGATACGGTTCTCCATGTAAGACCCAATCGGTATAATCTTGGTCAATACCTTTGATAAACATATGCTCCCTCACCAACTCTATCTTATGAGAACGCAAATTCTTGCAAAGTCGGTATGGGCATCTAATACGACCTTCACTACCAATTGTACAAGATGCGAACTCCAAAAATTTCTTAACTCCTTCAACATATACATTGTAATTATCACCCAACCGATCTCTATCTCGCATCCAACTCTTATCCATGTCTAATATCCTATTGCAAAAAGTCACGTACATCAACAAACAATCAATTATCTAACATATTGTGTAATTTCTTCATTTCACTGGATAGTTGGTCCTATCCCATTCAGGATTGTAAGATCATAATCGCCAACCTACCAATTATTATTTGTCACATCTAACAAAACTTAGGTAGCATATCCCCATAGTTCTTCAAATATGCTCGTTTGGTCATGCACACCGACGAGTAATACATTGATGCATCATCACCCAAGCTGCATATCTAGAGAACAATAAGGGATGACTCTACCAAAATCATAATGTCGGATGCAATAGATATAGTTTGATAACTTGCGAGAATGATCTTACAATCTCAAACTGTCCACTCTGAACAATTCAAGAGTTAGCAATCAATGGTTCAACATGATTGATAACTCTCAAACGGGTCAAAGGTTTATTTCAATAGCAAGTAGAAGATACAATATTAAAATACAATAATAATAATAATAAAATTTTAGAATACAAGACGATACTAGAATAGAATATACGAGAATCCCAAAATTGCAAGATAATAGTTTTTACAACTATTGTCTTCTAAGTATTAATATAAGTTTAAGTATTAATAATTCTTATGTTTATTATTTCTAAGTTATTTATAATTTAATTTTATTAATTTTTAAGTTAATTGTAAGATAGTTTTTATAACTATTATCTCCTAAGTAATAATCAAATGTTAAAGTATTAATAATTCTTATGTTTATTATTTCTAGGTCATTTATAATTTTACTTTATTAATTTTTAAGTTAATTGTAAAATAGCTTTTACAACTCATGAATAGTTAATTGTAAAATTAATTGTAAAATAATTTTATTATTTCTAGTCATTTATAATTGTAATAATTCTAAGTCATTTATATTATAACTCATTAGCACAACCGTTCGAACACTTAAATTAACATTCAAACATAATATTACCACGTTCGAACGTAATATTACCCCGTTCGAACGATCTCAACCTAGATTCCAAACACCAAGCAGTTCATACAAGACACAATCTCACAAAACATCACAAACTCATATTCAGAAAACACTACAAACATACAACATATATACTTCAAATAACAACCATCTAACAAACATATTTTATACAAAATCTCTAATAAACACCTACACAATATATATATAAACTATAAATCTGCCTGCCGTATGCTCTTTGTCCCATTGTACACAAGAGCATCTGGACCAACAATCAAGTCTCTGACCTCATGATGAGCAAGTGTATCGATCTTATCTATGTAAATTGGTCTATCATTCTGAGACATTTTTGCATCAGTTGAAGGATCAGACTCTCTAGGCTGCAAGTCGGATAGGTATCGACCAGCCTAGAAATACCGAGATATGCAGCAAGTCCATCCACTGAAAATATAACAGGCGCTCCTTAGACACAGATCCTATATGCCTGTCCATTGTCTGGGTTGGCACCACCGAGCTCTTTATAGAACTCAGCAATTATCTCAATGTAGGAAATCAGCTCCATTCATTCTTCTTGCTGATCTAATATTGGTGCCCAACCACGATCATTGAATACTGATGGGAGGGAATGACCCTCCCATATAAGAGCCGCAAAATCAGACAGGATTACCTGCCTCTCAAGTAAAATAGTCTGCTCTCGAACTATTTGGATGGAAGGTTCTCCCGATCTTCCACGTTTACGACCCCTATAAGACATTCTTATGAACCTAAAATTTTAAAAATAAAATATATATTCAACATTAGTGATAAAATTTAATATGAGAAAATATTTACAAAATTATATAGTAATAGCATTTAAAAAAATTAATTGATAGAACAATTCAATGAAACAATGAAAGCAATTTAATAAGGTAATATAAAATAAATGTTTACGTTCGAACGGTTAAAAAGTGGTCGAACAAAAAAGGATCAAACCATTTGAACGGTTAAAAAGCGGTCGAACGGAAGGGTTAAAACCATTCGAATAGTTATAAAGTGATCAAACGGTAAGGTTAAAAGTCGTTTGAACGCTTAATACTGCGTTCAAACGGAAAACAGGATCTGACTCGCCCATGGCTAAGTCAACTCAGTGGGCATGGAAACACTTAAAACAACATCGTTTCCGTGGGTTTCTTCGTTTCAAAACATCATACGGTGGATTTGTGGTGTTCTATGGTGAGTATTGATAAAAAAAAAAAATTCTGAAAAAACAAATAAAACCATTAAACTAAAAAAATAATCGGTAAAATAACCTTAAAGTACATACCTTCGCTTAGGAGATGATTGCTTGACGTAGGTGGTGAATCCAAAGGCAGACTGTGGTGATTGGATGGCATTCAAACGACGTTCTCTCTTTTTCAACCTGTGGGGACGGCGGCTTTGCTCAAGAAAACTTATATGTGTAGAACCGTTCGAACGTTTAAATATAACGTTTGAACGCTTTAATTAACCGTTTGAACATTAGTATTAATCGTTCGAACGGTATCTGTTGAAAGTTATTACTTTATACATTAACTAATATATAATAATAGTACCAAAGGGGATCGGAAGCAGATAAAGTAAACAGAAGGAACTGAAGAAGAAGAGAAGGAAAAGAAAATGCAAGACCAGATAACTGGAGTTAGAGGACCAGATAACTGGAGTTGGAGGACCAGATAACTGGAGTTGGANAGTAATAGTACCAAAGGGGATCGGAAGCAGATAAAGTAAACAGAAGGAACTGAAGAAGAAGAGAAGGAAAAGAAAATGCAAGACCAG
The DNA here is from genome assembly GCA_003123785.1 of Pterocarya stenoptera. Taxonomy (NCBI): domain Eukaryota; kingdom Viridiplantae; phylum Streptophyta; class Magnoliopsida; order Fagales; family Juglandaceae; genus Pterocarya; species Pterocarya stenoptera. The sequence goes on from QEOT01001272.1 coordinate 205,307, forward strand.
ATAACTGGAGTTGGAGGACCAGATAACTGGAGTTGGAGGACCAGATAACTGGAGTTGGATGTGCACAGTTATTTAGCACAGTTTATAAACTCTTGCGGCAGAGCCGACCTGGAGTATGCAGATGCATGAGCAAATATGAGGCGGCTTGGCCGACCGATGCATGATATGTTTATGCAAAAATAAGATAATAAATATAAGCAAACTTGTATTGAAAATAAAGTTACAAGGTTGGGAACTAGTCACAAGGTTCAGGACTTGTGGATCACAAGGTTGGAGAAGAGAGGGTAAGTACCTTGAGAGAGAGAGAGAGAGAGAGAGAGAGGAGAGATAAGTGTTTCAAACGAGTGATGCCTCAGACTAAGGCCAGGCTTCTCTTTTATAGGCGAAGAGAGCACTGTTACAATTCACTGTTTGGAATAGTTAAATGAAACAGTAAAGAAATAAAGCCGGTCATTGAACAGTAAAAGTGAACAGTATTTTTTACTATTCATTACATGTTGCCAAAACGATGTCGAATCCGGGTAGAGGGGTCCGTCATCTTTCTTGCTGACACATGGCTCTGGTAGTGGAGTCTTGACTCAGCAAAGTATTTATTCTGTCTTCTTCCGAGTAGAGGGAATGAGGACAAATCTTCATTCATCATCGGACAGTTTTGGAGTATCATACTCTTTGTCGTGTCCAAAGAAGGAGTAGGGATCATATGGTTCATTGTCAACAGAGGCTTCAGAAGAGGCTTCTGTTTTCTCATCATCAGAAGGTTCTTGTGAAAGAGTCTTCTTTAATAAGTGAATTAAATCCTTATTTTCAATTCCAGGAATAATATTCTTTTTCTTGGATTTGGAGGATTTAACTGAAGTAGTTGAAGTAGTCTCCTTTCCTTTTCCTTTGGAGGAAGTTGAGGTAGGAGTTTTGTTCTTGGCTGATTTGGAGTCAGTCTTTGAAGTAATGGGGAGATTTTCAGGGAACTCGATCATGTTGGTTAAATCAGGAGCGAGTTGTGAGAAATCTCTGGAAACATTTTTTGAAATATCGGCAGAATAACTGAACTTATCCCACCATTTAGTGAAGCAGTGGCGACTCAAGATATCACCATTCCTTTGATAATTCCATTTTAATATCCAGGGTATTTTGTACTTCTGGCAGAAATGGAGATCATAAGGGAATTTTTGTTGGTGATGACTGAGTTTGGAAGTAATGGTGTCGGAGAAAATCTTGTAGGTAGAAACAAGATCTTCAGGGAGATTTTGGGGAATTAAACCAAATTGATCCCACCATTGAAGGAACCAAAGTGGAAAATCTGGTTTTGAAATTTTGTCAAAGGATAAGAACCAGGAATGGCTCATATCGGGAGTCTGGTGAAGCATGAAGCGGAACCAGGCTTTGACATAATCATGGTAATTGAAATAAATGTCAGTGTCAAGTTTTTTGGAGGAGAATGGATTACCCTCCCATTGTTCTTCAGTGATGAAGGAAACAATTTTGGCACTGTGATAAATTAATTTTTTGGGGTCATTTTTATCGAAGATGGGTTTGATAAAAATAGACTTGGTTTGAAGTAGGATGGAAGTATAGAACTGGAGATTTTTGTTTGAATTTTCAGGAATCCAATGGAATCCTGGGGGAAAATAAGAGGTGGCCAATTTGAATATGTCATTCTGTTTGGCACGGTTTGGTTCTATATGAAATAAGTTATTCCCAAAGGGTTTGGGGATATAGGGAGAATTATTTTTCTTCTGGAATCGGAAGGAAATTTCAGAAGGTCCAGATGCAATGGCTTTGGCGTAAGGATCATGATCCGTAGCCAAGGTTAAAGCATATGAAGCAGATGTACCAAGAGGTGTGAACCTATTGGCAATGTCAAGGGAAGTAGCTGGCTCAGTTTTGGTGAGCTTTTTAGTAGGGGCAGGAGGAGGTAGTGCAGGCAGGGATGAAGAAGCAAGGGTAGAGTGTTTAGGTCTTCCTTTTTTCTTTTCCATGGTTGGGTGTCTGCAAAAATTCACGGGTAAGAAAATCAGGTATTGAATTTTTTGAACCGGAGATATACTCTATATCAAAATCGAAAACACTTAAAATAGCTTGCCATCGTGCAAAAATTTATTTTGATGCAATGTTTTGAACATCATTTTTCAAAACATATTTGGCTGACTGGCAATCAATCCTTAATAGGAATTTTTTATTAAGTAAATCAGATTGAAATTTTGATATGCATAGTACTATAGAAAGGATTTCTTTTTTAATAGTGCTATAATTAAATTGTGCAGGGGTCCAGGTTCCAGAATGGAAGCGAACAATTTGTTCAGATGAACCTAGTAAAACACTTTGTTTCAGAATGCCACCGTAACCAATATCGGAGGCATCAGTTTCAACAATTTTAAATAGTTCAGAATCAGAAATACCAAGACATGGAAGAGTTCTAACATGTGTCTTGATTTTCTGTATTAAAGCGGTATGATTATCTGACCATGGTGGAGGATTTTTTTGCAACCGTTTATATAAAGGACGGCACTGTTTCCTCAAATCTTGGTAGAATTCAGCAACATAGTTAAGAGATCCAAGAAATCTCTGTAACTGTTTTTTATCAAGAATTTGATCAGGAAATTTTTCAGCAAAATTAATGGCTCGATTGATAGGTCTGATTTTCCCTTCAGAAATATCATAACCGAGGAATCTGATTTTGGTTTGAAATAATTTGATCTTGGGGGCAGAGACAACAAGACCATTGCGTTTGATGATATTGAGAAACGTCTCAAGATGTTTCCAATGTTCATCAATGGATTTTGAAAAGATAAGGATATCGTCGATATAGACGATTGAGAAAGTACTGAATGAATTAAAGATATCGTTCATGATATTCTGAAATTCACTCGGAGCATTTTTGAGACCAAAGGGCATAACATTCCATTCGAAATGTCCAAAGGGGGTAGCAAAGGCTGTTTTGTATCGGTCTGACTCGCTAATCTGGATCTGCCAAAATCCTGACTTAAGGTCAAACTTTGAATAAATAACTGACTCACAAA
>QEOT01001272.1:215351-256340 GCA_003123785.1 Pterocarya stenoptera
TGCTTATATTTATTATCTTATTTTTGCATAAACATATCATGCATCGGTCGGCCAAGCCGCCTCATATTTGCTCATGCATCTGCATACTCCAGGTCGGCTCTGCCGCAAGAGTTTATAAACTGTGCTAAATAACTGTGCACATCCAACTCCAGTTATCTGGTCCTCCAACTCCAGTTATCTGGTCCTCCAACTCCAGTTATCTGGTCTTGCATTTTCTTTTCCTTCTCTTCTTCTTCAGTTCCTTCTGTTTACTTTATCTGCTTCCGATCCCCTTTGGTACTATTACTATATATTAGTTAATGTATAAAGTAATAACTTTCAACAGATACCGTTCGAACGATTAATACTAATGTTCAAACGGTTAATTAAAGCGTTCAAACGTTATATTTAAACGTTCGAACGGTTCTACACATATAAGTTTTCTTGAGCAAAGCCGCCGTCCCCACAGGTTGAAAAAGAGAGAACGTCGTTTGAATGCCATCCAATCACCACAGTCTGCCTTTGGATTCACCACCTACGTCAAGCAATCATCTCCTAAGCGAAGGTATGTACTTTAAGGTTATTTTACCGATTATTTTTTTAGTTTAATGGTTTTATTTGTTTTTTCAGAATTTTTTTTTTTTATCAATACTCACCATAGAACACCACAAATCCACCGTATGATGTTTTGAAACGAAGAAACCCACGGAAACGATGTTGTTTTAAGTGTTTCCATGCCCACTGAGTTGACTTAGCCATGGGCGAGTCAGATCCTGTTTTCCGTTTGAACGCAGTATTAAGCGTTCAAACGACTTTTAACCTTACCGTTTGATCACTTTATAACTATTCGAATGGTTTTAACCCTTCCGTTCGACCGCTTTTTAACCGTTCAAATGGTTTGATCCTTTTTTGTTCGACCACTTTTTAACCGTTCGAACGTAAACATTTATTTTATATTACCTTATTAAATTGCTTTCATTGTTTCATTGAATTGTTCTATCAATTAATTTTTTTAAATGCTATTACTATATAATTTTGTAAATATTTTCTCATATTAAATTTTATCACTAATGTTGAATATATATTTTATTTTTAAAATTTTAGGTTCATAAGAATGTCTTATAGGGGTCGTAAACGTGGAAGATCGGGAGAACCTTCCATCCAAATAGTTCGAGAGCAGACTATTTTACTTGAGAGGCAGGTAATCCTGTCTGATTTTGCGGCTCTTATATGGGAGGGTCATTCCCTCCCATCAGTATTCAATGATCGTGGTTGGGCACCAATATTAGATCAGCAAGAAGAATGAATGGAGCTGATTTCCTACATTGAGATAATTGCTGAGTTCTATAAAGAGCTCGGTGGTGCCAACCCAGACAATGGACAGGCATATAGGATCTGTGTCTAAGGAGCGCCTGTTATATTTTCAGTGGATGGACTTGCTGCATATCTCGGTATTTCTAGGCTGGTCGATACCTATCCGACTTGCAGCCTAGAGAGTCTGATCCTTCAACTGATGCAAAAATGTCTCAGAACGATAGACCAATTTACATAGATAAGATCGATACACTTGCTCATCATGAGGTCAGAGACTTGATTGTTGGTCCAGATGCTCTTGTGTACAATGGGACAAAGAGCATACGGCAGGCAGATTTATCTTCTTTCTTCAAGATCATAAATTTGATCATCATGAACAATATTGACCCTCGGCAACACAAGACCGAGGTTGGCATGGGTCGAGTGAGATTTATGATACAGGTCGCTCATGGCATTCCGATCGACCTCATGGGGTATATATTTGAGAGGATCCAATCAGAAGCTCGGTACATTACGACAAATATACTGTCATTCAAGATCCTGATCACTCAGTTTTGCTACATTCCGGGGTCGTGCCAGAAGCTGCCGAGAGTTCACAGCAGCCAATGGGACCTGTCAACAGCATCATGCTGTCACGGAGCATTGGACACTTGAGATTTCATTTTCGTGGACCTATTTCTGATGACAAGACTAATATTCATAGAGATGCACAACTTGGAGATACCGGAGTATCGGCTGGTGAGGCATATACACAGGCTGAGGTAACACGAACATCTACTCACGAGGAGATGGCCGACAAATTTCGTGCTGAGATCGGCATACACACCTCAGCGATGATCAATGCAGTGCCTACTGCCATAACTGAGTTGTGTACAGAGATTATGGCTAGCGTATCTGAGTTATGTACAGGGGTTAATGAGTTACGTATATAAATTAATGTCAATAATGCAACTCAAGTCATGCTTAGTACTCGACTAGCACAGGTAGAGCGACAATTAGCTACAGTTGAGGATGTATGCAGAGACCTTGCATCATAGTCGTAGCTTCTATTTTTTATTTAGATGTTTTTTTGTTATAGCTATGGACATTATTTATGGTGTTTTCATAATTTGCTTTAGTTGTAAATTAAATATTTTGTCTTTTCTGGAGTAATTATTGATTTATATTATGTGGTATATGACTGATAATATTTATTTAACTAAAAATCTTATTTAACATAAAAGAAATCATTAAAATATTTTCAAATTAATTACATAAAATTAATTAATGAATTTATATATATGATATATATTTTTTATATTTTGAGTTACGTGCTGGGATTAATATTACACGTTCGAATGTATAAATGTGGTGCTTGAATATATTTGTACTAATTATATTCTGTTCGAACGGTTTAGAACCTTCCCGCCAAGTTTTGCCACCAAATATTTTCCATTCAAACAAAAATAATTATCGTTTGAATGGTTTTGAATTTTCCCCAGCATAATAAATTACTCTCCCGCCAAGATTTTTCCATTCAAACGTATTTTTTTCTGTTCGAATGGAAAAATTTTTTTGAGACACTTTAATTTATCACAGAAAATAATGTTCAAACGGATATTTTTCCGTTCGAACGATTTTATAAAGTCATCAATTTTTTGGGACGAAATTTAAATTTCTCCCCAAAAATGACATTTTTTCGTCCCTAAAAGTTAATTTTGTTGTAGTGTGTAGCACTATTTTCTCAAAAATAAATGACTTAAAAGCTCGAAAGGGGAAGAAAAAGGAAGAAACTTATTGAATGCCAACTCAAGTATGCCCCTTCTCTATGTGACTACAATCATAATATAAAACAGAAGCTTTTTTCCCTACGTACTTATGGTCAAGCAGGTGGTCTCGCCACAAGGTCCTACTGGCCAACGAGTTTAGAGACAAGAAAAGATGGGCTGAAAGGTATTTCAAGGCAAATGGGTCTCTAGGATTGGACATTAAGTCCATAGTATAAGTCACTCTGATGCATTTGCTTTTAATTAGGAAACCAGAATTAACATGAATTACAGTGATATAGGAAAAAGCAGTCAAATTAGGGCATACTACATTTGTAAGCCAATTGAAATCTAGGGCAAACAAAATCCATGTACATATTGCAAGTCAGGGAAAACTATATAGGAAAAAGCATCTAATTCAACCAAAAGAAAGTTGTTAGGCAGTGAAATAGGGCAAACTACACTTGTCCGGCAGTGAAATAGGGCAAACTACACTTGTCCGGCAGTAGAAATTTAAGAAAACTAAATCCACATATCAAGTTTAGGGCAAACTATATACAAATATGCATCTAATCCCACCACAAAAAAGTTGTAAGACTATATTTTACCAAAATAAAAGACTAATACAACCAAAAGAAATTTACAGCGAGAGTACGTAAGCGACGAGAAACAGAGACTCACCAACATCGAGTAAGAGAACCACAGACTCAACAGCATCAAGCAGAGGCAAGAAGGCACGGTAGCTAATAGGACAGCGTGTGTAAGCGACGGAGAATAGCTACGTGCCGACTCCGTGGCCCTTCTGCTGGCGGGGGCTAGAGGATGACCTAGCCACGAATGCACTAGGTGTGGAACTGGGCTCGTAAATTAGCCAGGACGTGCGGATGGTCCATAAGGGAGATCATGGTGCATATGAATTAATGGATAAATAGAAAAATGGCTGTTTTATGGGAAAATAGCGTGAGTTGGTTTTGTATGTCATTTTCTGGGAAAATAACGGATTAATATTTTTGGGCCAAAATGGGATTTTGGCTTGTGTTGCATTTCTTGCATACTACATCATGGGCATGCATGATTAGATGCTTAAATGTGTTTTTATTTCAGGATTGGTTAGGTTATAACTTACCTGTGGTACCATTTAATGGTACTGCAGATTTTGTTTATGATAATGCAGGTGCCCATGATGTCGGAGGAGTGATCTGGGATCACTTGAATTATGTTTCTATTTTCAGTTATTGCATTTTTATGGGACATTTGGTTTATGTTTTAAACACTTTGTATTTGGATATCTGTATTAAACTAAAATTCTGGTACTAGAGATTTAACTATTATTATCCACTGCGTATTTTATTGTGCACTGTTTATTTCTTGCACACACTTGGCACTTGTCGTTGGGATGTGTGATCGTGTGTCATCATCCTGACGTCACGATTCCCGAGGCTTTTTATACATGGGAGTCGAGGCGTCACATAAACACCCTCTGAAGCTTGTGCAGACCCAGAATTGAACAAAACTCCATCACCCACAAGACCATTGTACACAACCAGAGCCAAGCCATCAGAATCAGAGGAAGGATTACCTACCTGAGCTCAAGATTCAACTTCCCCCAATATGTTGCCTTCGTGTCTAGCATCATTAATATCACTCACTACAGAGGCAGACATAGGCTCATCTACAACATTTCCTTCTCTTTCCTCCCAATCCTAAATATCAACTCCAACTGACATTGGGTTTTCCACACCAATCAAGACCCTTCCATTCTTTTTTTCCATTTTTATTTTATCTTCTTCAATCTCAATAATAGGGTTTATGAGATCTCGTCCCTCTTCTCCACATCCTAATCTAAATTCTCCCTCAGAGTTTTTTTAACCCATTTCAGTCCCTCCTTCCCCCGTTCAATTTGTTCTTTTGTAGTTTTTTTTTATAGGTTTTCTTATTATGCCCCCGCATACTACAAGATGCACAATAAGCAGGCAAAGTTTTGAATTCAATTAATTGATAGCTGCTACTAGGCTGCCAGGGAGCACCAATCCAAAAGCCCTGCAAAGGTTCCACAACCACATCCATTTCCATGCAGACTCTTGCTCCATCTGTACATGTAGCACAACAAGTGTTATTGTCCCGACGGATATATCTTCCAATCAGTAGAAGAAGATTCCTTAGAAATGCCTCATGATTGAAGTTGGGAGGCAACCTCGGAAGGACCACCCACACCGGGACACAAGAGGGTTCCGCATCTTCAAAGAATTCGGTAGTCCAATGAAAAAGTCTATAGGGCACACCTTCTACATCGCAAGCTTCTCAAGAGAAAGCCTTGAGAAAATCCTCTTCTTTCGAGAATCTGAGAAAAACATTTCTTGGTTTCCTCATGTGAGAAACCACTTGCTGAGACTCCAGGCCCGATCGACTTTGTCCAAAAGCTCGAATCACGTCCAAGCTTGGATCCTGGCGTAGGAACTTCATCGCGATGGAGAAACCAAAAGGTTTAGCCGATTTTTGGATTTCCTCAGGAGCAAACATCACGCAGATCTCCCCCTCGATCATTTTCGAAGGCCTTAAAGGAATGTCCACCTTAGGTAAGGGTAACGACGATTGTGAGACCATGTTGGCGAATGACCATGATCGCCCAGTCGGTGTAGGGCTGCCTTGTGGGGAAATCGCCCAGTCGCCCAGCCATTTCGCTTGCAAATGGAAATCCTAGCAGAAGGTAAAGTTTCGTCTTGCCACGTCACCTAATTTTATTGTTGTCACAACGCTTAGCCTTTCATGATTTGTGATGACTTGACCACCTTTTTCAATTTTGACTTTGTAATCCTTAACTATAAAATTAAAATAGCTATGAAATCCTTGGTTTAATTACTTGTACTATTGAGATAGTGGTTCCTTCAATGTTTTTCTTTTCTTTTAACAAATACTATATTCATAAACTTTGTTTTTTCAAAATTAGCTTTCCGCTACATGATGAACCAATATTAATTAAAGGCAGAACGGGGAAAGTTTTAGGTTGGGCACGTCTACAAATTGTTGTGGCTTAAGAAAATCAGAAAAGAAACAACAATATAAAAAGATTAATATTGCATATTAATTACTTACCAGAGAATTCTAATAAAGAAAATAAACCCAAAAAAAAAGTTCAAATTACATTGTATATTTCCTTCTGATCTAATGATATTGATCTTGTTATTTCCTTATAACATGATCTAAGATTTGCAATATTTTTTATATTGGGTTAGCTAGGTTGTATATAATATAGCGCATGCATGCGAAGGATAAACTTGATCAGCTGAAATACGTGTGTGTGTGTGTGTGTGATTCAATGAAGTTATAGAAGGTTGCATACCCATGTGAAAAACCATTTCGAACCAGAATGTACAATACTTAAGCTAATCATTCTCAGAAAAAGGAAGGGAAAAAAGCAAATTAAAAGTCACAGAAAATAAAGTTGGGCTCATCAAACAGGTAACTTTTCTTACTTCAAATGTGCAATATAACTTGCATTAATAAAAGAGAAGTTGTCTGGATAATCATCATGATTTTTTGGCATGTTGTCTGGATCTTGCTTCTTGTTTGTTATTTTGCCAAAGATCCAAATGAAACATCGGAAGATCATGAATATCATGAGAAAGAAATTAGTTGGATGTTGATCTAATTAATTATTATAATTAAGTGGCCGTGGCACTTAAGACAGTAATATTTAGAGCAGCTACCAAGCTAGCTAGCCCTTAAACATGATAGAAAGTCTATATATGCCATGTGTTGGACAGAAATAATGCCTTTTCGATCCTTTGGTAATTAATTAATTAGTGCTATATAAGAGCTAGAGAGATGATCGCGCGAGTACCATTAGAAAAATTTGGGAAAATTAAGCAATCATGCACGAAATTATAACTTGGTTTAACCAGACGTGATATATAGATAATAATTATGAATTAAAAAGTATCATAATTATGAATTAAAAAGTATCAATCCATCCACCCTCGAATTCTCCTTGGACTCAGTCCGAAACCAACCAGAATACAGTATAAATAATTAGAGCAAAAATATATTAAAATCTCAAAAGATTGTTTAGGAAATACTTACAGCGCTATAAAAATATTTTCAGAGGATCACGGAGGAGTGAAAAGCACCAAAACAGCAACTTCACAGTGTAAAAACACTGTGACCAAAAAACAGTGAACCCAAAATTATATGGGCCAAACGAAATATTGGGAACGGTAGGGTAGGGCCTATGGGAGGTGGTGAAGCTAATGGTGGTGGCCTTTGGCCGTGGGTAGCGGCCGAAACAACGATGGAAGGCCGAGAAGTGAAAAACAGAAATGAGCTCGTGGAGGTGGCTCCGGCGACGAATCGGGGCTGAAACTTGGTGGGTTAGGACGGCAAGATGCCGGTGAAGAAGTGGTGAAGAAATGGTGGCCAGAGGTGGCCGGATGGCGGCGCAGCGACGCCAAGACCGCCATGGGTTGAACGGGGCGTGAAGGCTAACGCCGGCAAGGTGCGGTCTGGGATTTGAAGGGAAGACTCGCCGGCAAGTGGGGAAGCCGGTGGTGCCGGCGGTGTCGGCCACGGGCGACCGGCGGTGGCTCAGGGAGGACGAAGCAGAAACATGAGGGAGAGGAGAGAGAGAGGTATCGGGCTGGGGAGAGGGGGAACCGGAAGAAGAAGAAGAAAAAGAAGAAAATAAAAAGAAAAAGGGAAAAAGAAAAAGAGGAAGAAGAAAAAGGAGATCCAGCCTTTTCAACTTGGGTTTCGAAAGTGATCTAACGAAAAAAATTTTAAAACCACTAGATAAATAAAATAATTCAAACTCAATGAGATGCTCAATTAAAACAGTAAAAATATTAAAATCTAAAAACAAGCCAATTTAAATTAAAGATAAATTTAAAATGTAAAACAATAAATAATATTAAGAAAATCCATTAAAATGATTTTCACTACTTAAAATATTATAAAATAATATTTCAAAACTATCTTAATTTTAAAATAAGAGAATAAATCTTTAAATTAATTAAAATAATCCTTCGTTAAAAATACACTAAAATACGGGGTGTTATAGTTTATAGGGAGAATGGGGGTCTATCTTGCTCACTCTCTGCTGAGCAAGGGAATTTGGTGGGGACTCATATTCAAAGGGAGAAGGAAATTTTGTCTGATAATGAGGGAAGAAATCAGAAAGTTGGTGAAATTCTAAACCCTAAATTGAGGAGTTCTATTTGGGCTAAAAGTAGGCCTGAAAAACTAAATTTATAATGTGTCCAATTTTGTACTGGAATATTGGAGGGCTTGGCACCTCTAGAAAAAGGTTGGTTAAAATGATAAAGTTGAAATAACTAAGCATTATCGCACTAGCAGAATCGTTTGGTGATTCACAACAGCTGAGAAGATTATAGAGTGATATCTGTTTTGAAGGCAATGTTTCGAATATGGAGGAAGGTGGTAATATTTGGGTGTTGTGGGTAAAAGGAGTTTGTATTACTGTGATGGGCTGCAACAATTAGAGTATTACCTTGGCCATGAATGATAACTGGAATTGGACTTCGTTTGTTTATGCCAAGTGTAGATATGGTGAAAGAAGGTCTTTAAGGGAGGAGCTTCTTTGGATTGTCACGAGGGGCTGCCCTTGGATAGTTCTTGCAAATTTTAATATTATTCGGTCTGATGAAGAGCGGATAGGAGTAGGCCTCGCATAGCGATAGAGGAATTTAATTCCTTTATAGATAATGTTGGTCTATCAGATTTGAGCTTTAATGGTAATCAGTTGTCTTTGTGTAATGGCCATCTTGGTAGTTCCAGAAGCTATGTAAGATTGGATAGGGCCCTTGTTAATTCAAACTAGTTGTTCGCTTTCCCGAGGAGTGTTGGTGAATATTTTCCCAGGTTAAACTCAGATCATGCGCCTATGATGGTGTGTATGGAACCAAAGGAGAATAAATATGGGTATGCCCCTTTCAAATTCCAACAACTTTCTGGCATGGGGATAAAGCTACAATGGGAACGGTAAGACTTGTCAGAAAGTTGAAAATCTTAAGGGTGGTGCTCAAGAAATGGAATCGTGAAGTCTTTAGGTGGACATCTAATCACATCCGTATGCTTGAGGAGAAGATTTGCCTTCTTGAAGAGCAGCTATAGAGGGGTTTCTCGGAGGAGGTGGAAATAAACTTGTTGGCCTCAAAGATGGAACTAGATACTTGGGTTAGTAGGGAGGAAACCCGTGTGGCCCAACAAGCTAAACAAGCTTGGATTGAAAAGGAGAAGGCTGATTCGAAGTTCTTTAGAATTATGGCTTCAAAAAATTCAAAAATGGTTAAAGAGATGAGGATTAATGACGAGACTTTATTGAAGACTTCGGAGGAGGTACATCTGGCTGCGGTGGACTACTTTAAAATTTTATTAACCTCTAATCATTGTGCTTCATTGACTGACTTGACTGATCTTATAGAGAAGTTGGTGCAAGTAGAGGATAACAAGGCTCTCATAGAGCTTTCTTCAATCCAAGAGGTAAAAGAGACTATGTTCTCTATTCCTACTGATAGTAGCTTAAGGACGGATGGCTTTGGATCCGAGTTTTATAAGGTCTGTTGGGACATTGTGGAAGAGGATGTGGTGTTGGCTATGCATGACTTCTTTTGAGGAGGCATTATTCCCAGGGAGTTTACTTCTTCGTTTCTGGTGCTAATTCCGAAGGTTGAAAATCCTAAGAGCTTTGATAAGTTTAGAACAATCAGCTTGTGTTTTGCCTTTTACAAAATTTGCACTAAGATACTAGTGAGTAGACTCTCTCCCTTGCTACCTTGAATTATTTCGGAAGAACAAGATGCTTTCATCCCCGGAATAAGTATTTTTGAGAATGTGAGTTTAACTCAGGAATGATTCAGAGTCTTCATAAACTAGCTTGAGGAGGCAATGTGGTCATAAAAATTGATATGGCCAAAGCATATGACAGAATTGAGTGGAATTTTTTGATTCATGTATTGTTTGTGACGCCCCGACTCCCACATAAAGAAACACGGAAATCGTAGCGTCGGAATGATGACAACACAGGTTACGCATCCCAACAATAAGTGCTCTAGTGTGTGCAACATGCGAAAAGTGCACAACAAAAGTCGCAGCGGTTAATTTAACGTTAGCCAACTAAGTACCAGAAATTTTAAATACATATATGCAAAATAAATTGCCTTTAAAAAGTTATACAGTTATCCAATATAAATATAATACAAACCAAATACATAGCGAAAAAGTGGGAGACAAATCCCAATGCACAAGCAAGTGATCCCAAATCACTTCTCCGGTGGAGCCAAATCCTCAGGCTCTTTGTCCTCATCTGCATCAAAATCTACGGTACCATAAAACGGTACCACAGGATATCGAATAACATGAGATTATGAATCTTAGCAAGTAATCAACCAAGAAACTCAAGAGATAAAAATGCATTAATGACGAAATACAAATATAATCCAAAGATCTCATTTCTTTCGAAAATGATTATTTTTCAACACACGCCAAAAATCTCATTTCACCCAAAACACGCCATGAATAATATCCGTCATTTTCCCAGAAAATGACCCAACATAATCATTTATCAGACATTGTAGGTGGGACTCTACCACCATCCCTGCTTACCACTATCCTTACAGGGTACATCCTAGGCGGGAATCACAGGCGGGACTCTACCACCATCCTTGCTTACGACCATCCCTACCGCGTGCTCCGTAGATGGGAACCACAAGCGGGACTTAACCATAGTTATCTTATTTCGTATTATTTTGTTTGGCCTTAATTACAATTTTACTATTTTTTGTTAGCTATAAGCTCGGCTTGTGAGCTTCAGAATATCATCATTGATTTATATTATAGTAAAACCCAAATCTCAGAGTTTCTCTTCATTTGCGATTTTTCTCAATTTCAATCTCTAGCTCCCATTGTTTAACTAGTTGTCACAATAATCTCCTATTATGGCCTAGCGTCATTACCTAATGTAATTAATTAACAAGGTCCTATAATTTGGAGTCTTCCCATCATAAGTTCTTTATTTCATCGATAGGATTTAACGATAGCACTTACTATTTCTTCGATCAATTTGTAAAGTTTGATAATTGCTCTTCCTTCAATTTAAACATCTAAAGATGCTTGGACACTTCTTAATTAGAAGAGTAGTCACTTGTTAAAATTTCAAAGGAAGATCATCATCAGTTAGACGAAATTATCTCGATCGAATACATTAGCAAACAATGAGAATTGGAATTTATAATTTATTGTTTGAGGACGTTTTGCTTAAATTATGTTGGTCACGAAGAGAAAGGAAAGGAAAGGAAAGAGAAGATGTGAAGAAGAAAAACAATGATATAAAATTCTATAAGTCCTTTGTTGCTTGAGAGAGCATTTTTGTTTGTTGCTCAGCATAGTCCCTTGTTGCTTGGGAGCGTCTTGTTGCTCAGTGCAATCCTTTGTTGCTCAAGCAAGCATTGTTGCCTAGGTGAGTATTGTCGCCAAGGGCAAGGGTTATTACTCAGGAAGACCATTGTTTCTCGGGAGGCCTTTGTCAATTGTTTTTGGTGGCGGGCAAAGTGTTTGCTAGATTCTTCCTTTTCTCCACATGTTTTGTTGGGCGAGCAGGCTCCCCAAAGTCTCTTGTCTCTCAAGGTGAGCATTGTTGCTCTATCAGGTCTTTTCTTGTTGCTCAGTCAAGTCTTTCTCTATGTCTCGAAGGCGAGTATTGATATTGGGCACCGTCCTTCCTTATTGCTCGGAGTGAGTAGTGTTGGTTGTCCTAGCTCCTCGCCTGAGGACCACTATTTTTACTCGCACTTGTCCTTCCTTGTTTTTTGGGATGAGTGTGATTGCTCACCTAAAGTCTCCTCGTTGCTCAGGGCGAGCAGTTGTGCCTGCATGCTCATTTGTACGATCATTAATCAGTCTAAGTACCCGCATGTCCATCCGTTCATTTTTAAGAGCCTCGTAGAAATTTGAGGAACTTCATGGGGAGAACATCCCAAGTTCAAACTTGTTAGCACAAGTGAAAATTAGATCTCATGCTTGGGGCGAGCAAATGAGAGTGAGCTTCATTGCTCGGGTTACTCAAAGTATTTGTTGCTTGGCAGCGAGCATTCTTGCTAGGTCAAGCCTTTCCTTGTCTCTTGAGTGAGCATATTATTACTAGGCACAATCTTTCCTTGTTGCATGGCCTACCATGTTTGGATGAGCTTCATTGTTATGGTTTTTTGTTCAATGCTCAGTGGGCTATGCGAACTCCCGACTTCTTAACTGGGGTGAAAAACTCGGGTGAGTTTCGTTGCTCGCCTATTTGATAGATTAGGTAAGTCATGTATGACTCGAGCAAACTCCATTGGTCGCCTTGATTGCTACCAGATTTCTCGCCCTGAAACTCTCCATGAGTGGGTCTGGCCGACTATCTGCCTTGCTTGCCTTCGCTAATCCCTATGAGGGCAGCCTTCGCATTCAGAGCCTAGGAAAGATTCTTGGTTACTTGCCTTGATCATTGCTAGGGTGGTGTCATTGCTCATTAAGTGCCCACCTTGCTTGTCTCTCAATTGTACTATATTGCTCGCCTGGGACTTTCTAGCACTGACAGGTCAGTGCTCGTTTCTTGGGCAAGCTGCATTGCTCACCCAAGTGTTCTAAGCAATGGCGGTTATAGTGCCCACGAGACTTATTTCCTGGGTGAGAAATGGGGTTCGCCCAGGATGTCCAACCGCTAACGTCGCTTTTGCCACTAGCGATCTGCATTGCTTGCCCAATATTTTCTGTGCACTCGCACGGGGTGTTCCAAGGGTTGGCCTTGGATTCCACAGGACAATGTAAATGAAAGATAGAGAGAAACAATTGTGAGACTTGTATGTTTCTTTCAAGTAAAACAGGGTTGCGAAGCAACTAGTTTTGAGATGTTGCCGTCCAGGGGGCTTCTGAGTCGGAGGTGCTCGATGTGGACCGAGCCACGTCCACGGTGGAGGATGTGTTGGGTCGGATTTCTAATGGTTTCGATTTACTTTGTTTGGGGTGTTTAAAACAGAGGCTGTTGCAGCTTTCGTTGGGTGGTCACAACTTACCCCATAATTTCGTACGTCCCGTAAATTTTGACTTAAAAACTTTCAATTTGTTTCTTTTGAATATTTTGCTATCATGTGCCCGGTCCACCTATATGTACATAAAAATCTTGGAACGGATGATCAAATTTGTTCCTTTGACCCTATTCCATTAATGGAGTTTTCTCAACTATATAAAATGCCACTAGCAATTTTGAATTCTAGTAAATCTACCAAGAAATAACTCTTGTCCCCTTTTCGTACATCTCAACAAAATAGAGACAAACAGAGAAATATAGCAAAACAGGTGTGGCAATGGAAAAAAATGAAGGGCTTCGTACGTACCTGACCATAGCTTCCAACTACTCCCCTTGCTAGCCAGGTGAAAGGCACCTCAAAGTGTTGATTTTTGTAAGATCAGTCAAGGGATGGGGAAGAATCAGCATGTACAACTAGGGATAGATTCTCCTGATATCACCAAGTGCGAATCGACCACAAAGAAGAAAATATGGAAACCATCAACAATCATCACCGTCGAAGAAGATTCTAGAGGCCATCACTGGTTCGAGAGAAGATTAAGGCAGCAAAGGGATTCTCGATCTGTGATGTGCAGGGGGATTCAACCACGGACGATGTGGGTTTCGCCCAAAATGGAAGTCTGCATTAATCAGAAACTAATGAAAAGAAAGGGGAAAAGTCTCGTGGGTATTAACGACGTCCCTGTTACATATTTATATAACCAGCTATAGCGGCGATTTTTTATCGTCACAAAAAGATTGAGTCATCAATATAATGGAACCACAGTAGCGGCAACTATACGTCGTTATAACACTGCAGTAAACTTGCCGAATATGACTTATAATGTCAGAATTAATTGCGGCAAAATATTCTTTCAGAAAATAATGCTTTTTATTGACAAAATAATTTAATGTTTCTGGCCGGGTGACTTTGGTGAATAAATCTATGTATTTCAGGCAAGTTATGATCCGCTGGAAAAAAAATGGTAGCAATAGGCCAAATCTGTTGTAGTGATTAGTGCACTGTTAGAAATCTTTTGCTAGTGTAGCCAATTTTTTTTTTTTTCCTTTTAGATTTGTTATTATTTTGGGTTTTTCATTATTAGTGTTTCCTTCCATCTCCTTAAATTCTTGGCATTCCATAATATTTCTAGCATCTTTCCCTTTTCTAGGCCTTCACTGATCTCGTGATCCTCAGCCTCATGATCTCCATCCTCACAGAACTAAAAAAAACATCACCCTTTTTAGTTCACAAGGATCTTTTTGGATATCAAAAGGGATATGATCATCACAGGCTCAAAGGCGTCCAAGACCAGCTCAAAGGTGGTGCTCTTTTTATTTTTATGGAAAATGAGCATTTGGTACTCTTAACTTCTACCATCCGAAAATCTATAACAAGGCGTACTGAGGCAAGATCCACGAAAATTTGACAATTGTCCTCAACCATACCAACTCATTAATTTTCATCTAAACCACCATGCAAGTAGGACAATAAAAAGCACCTAATTAGCATACATTATAAGTGAGCACATGATCAATTCATCTTAGGAATTATAATTGCCCAAACAAGATATTCATGATTATCTAGATTTGACTTTATTAATAATGTGAAAATTCAAACTAAATGCATTAAGACATAAATCTTAACAACTTATTTATTAAATTATATCCCTGATCTTCTTGCCAAAACAGTATGGCCTACTTCGATCATTGTCATAGTTTATTTTATAAGCAACAAATGCTTTATTCTGTAACTCCCATTAAATTCTTAGACATTTCTCAAACATTATATAAGGCTCTAATTCCTGCAATATCATCTGGATGTAAGCCTTTAGTCACTCCCTGAGAGATAGAGGGTTCCATGATTGCTCCTTGAACTGAGCTATGTCCAAGTCCAAGAAGGTGCCCAATTTCATGCAAAGCAACTGTCTCCAAGTCAAATGCACTAGGAGTAGCACCCACACTATAGCGCTCATCTGCATCATAATGGAATCTTCCATCTGTTGGCGCAAATGCATGAGCAATGGTTCCACCAGGTCCATCAAAAGGAGCCCCATCTCCATGATCCCTTCTAAGAAAACCAATAGTGATATCTGCGTTTGACTGAGCTGGCGAGAAAGTGAAGTGGGTGTTTCTTGCCCACGTTTGGAAAGCTCGTGCGACGGGATTCATGGCTTGAGTTGGGGTTCCTGGGAGAAACCTGTAGGTGAGATGATACTTTGAGGGTGGCCACCTTGGGGCACCTTGAAAGAAAGTATAATGAGAGACGGTATGAAATGAGCCCAGGTGGTGATGCTTTTGCTTGCCCGATTGCATCGAGTTTGTACCATTGATGATATCTGCTACGCCACAACGAGGCATCATCATCTTTGATACCGTTTCAGCATCCAAAGTCCCAGTGGCCTTTAGATGATAATTTTGCTGGTATGTTTTGACGGCAAATTCTAAGAGTTCATCAAAATCATCATCATTGGCATGGGTGTTGTTTTCGGTTTTGTGATAATAACCAAACTTTTCAAGATACGTTTTGAGGTCATGGATACCTTTGAGTTTCTCACCCTTGTGGCATCCCTGAAGATGCTTGAGAAATCCAAAGGGTGATGTTTTTTGGTCAGAAGATTGAGGTGGAGTTGTTGCATGAGAAAGGACAGGAATGAGGGCAAGGAGGAGGCCGAGAGTGATCAAACAGAAGAGGGGAGATCTTTTAGCAGCCATGAGTACTACTAAATGGCAAAATCAAGCAATTAAGGTGTAGGGATGGATGTTGCAGAAGGCTCATGGATTGGATGCTATTTATAGACTGCTAATAACCTTTAATTAATTAAGTAAAGAAATTAATTAAATAAAAAAAAATAGATGATCAGTCATGCATTAAATGATATATATATATATATTCCCTATGATCTAGAACGTACGTACGTACATACTGCTGCATGCATATTAATTTAGAAAAATGACACACACATCACATTCATTTTAATTTAACAAAATATCCAATTAGTCAAAGAAGACTGTCTGTGGAATGAAAAGAAGGGAAATATATTAGCGATTTTGCTCATTTAACAAGTTCAGTGAATTGTAAGTACAAAAACAGAATTCTGATGATCAATATTCGAAATGATTTAACATCGAGAGTATAATTTAGTACGTACAGAAAAATTGACTATTACAATAAAAATGAATGTTGTCTCTGAAAAAAGAATCTATTTTTATTATAAATATTATTTTTAGTATCATTGGTGAAACCTTCCATATTTCTGCTAATTTATTGTTAAGAGTTGTAAATAAATTAACTAAATAATTCGTAAATAATTCGAACACTTACAGACGGTTTTAACAAATTTCAACTTAAAAAATATTTTTTGAGACGTCTAAAAACAATTTTAGGGCAGACGGCCTAAGGAGGAAATTTTTTCATTCCAAAGTCCTTGCAGAGACTAAATGGAAACTTTTTGGTACGAAACATTTCTTTCCTAAAAAGCAATTTTGTTGTAGTGTTAAGAAAATAATTGATTTGTTTATGTTTTATTATATTAATTTATTAGGAAATTAGGTCAAGCTGATCGAGTAGAAGCTGCTGCCATGATTGATACTCAAGTCTTTCAAAGATATTACCAGATATATATAACTGGCAAACAATTAAGCTCATGATCTTAGATTACGGAAAACTTTCTATTGTCTGTACGTAATTGTTTTTCGTTCCAATAGAGATTTCCGTTTGTCAAGTACGCTCATCAATTAATTCAACATTCAGAAATAGTTAAAAACCAGCAAGATGGAGTTAAAATCCTGCCTTAGCTGAAAGTGATAGAGAAGAGATCTAGCAATTAAGAAGAAGAAAAGATGAATGCCTTAACTCACACGGAACCAATATTGTTCAATCGAGAATTAAATTTGCAATAGAAACTCAATCGTGAAAACTAGACAATACTAGTACTTGTACTTTGATAAGCCAAAAATATTAATGGTATATATACTAATATACATCTACACCATTAATATGAATGTGTTAATTACAATGTTAGGCCCTGTTTGGAACTTGGACTGAACTGAGATTAATTCAGTTCAATCTAATTTTAAACTGAGTCTAACATCCAAACACTCAAATCATTAAATTCATCTCAACTCAAAACTTCTTTACATGCGGAACCCACAACCTTTTCAACTTCTTAAAAATATATCTAAACTCATCTTAATATCCAAACATATCTAAATTCATCTTAGGTGGGCACCACAAAACTTCTCCATTATCTCAACTCACTATTATTCATAAAAAACTGAACTCATCTAAACTTAGCTCAACATCCAAATGGGGGCTTAATGTCTTTGTTCCTAATTCCCTCTTTCTAGGAGTTGAGAAGAACAAGCATCGTTATACTCCTAGCTGCTATCTAGTGCTAATTTCTAAACTCTAGATATAGAAAGTAAGATGAATTAGTTAATTGAGTTATTATGCATTACTTATTAAACATTTAGGCCTTGTTTGTGTAATAAGGTATTTTCAAATATTTTCAGATATTTTCTTTTCCGAAATATCACTCAAACAAAAAACAATTTTCAATTTAAATCTTCAACTTCTTAATTATGTAGTTATTATCCAAGCACAAAATCCAATACAAATTTTTGAAACTTCCAAACAAAACATAAAAAATAATACAACTTTTTCAAATTTTAAAACAAAAATAATACTGTTTGGCTCCATGTGCGGCAGCTCAGGGCCCAGTACACCGGCACTATCTCGACCGGCCGTTTGGCTCATTTCCAGAGTGGCACGTGACTTTCACGCGCCACCATCAATCCTGTTTTGCTCTGTTTTTTCAATTCTGTTACTTTGTTTTGGTGGTTGTTTGTAGTATTTGTTTTGTTGGGTTTTTGTTGTAGGAACATATAGTTCCGACTGTATGTCGGTATGTTTTTGTTGGTGTTTTGTTTTGTTGGTTTCATTTGAAAGAAAAATAAGGTGAAATAGGCTATTGGACTTATGTCCATAACTTTGTTGGTTACTTCTCCTCCTTTGGAGGATGGAGTTTGGTGGTTAACTTCTCTTCCTTTGGAGGATGGAGTTTGGTGGTTAACTTCTCTTCGTTTGGAGGATGGAGTTTGGTTGTTGGTTGGAGGATGGAGCGGGATACTCTCTTTTGAGAGTCTCTGAAGTTTACACAATGTCGTCGTATAGAAATTTGTGTATAGGAAGCTTTCAACAGAATTTAGGTTGACTTGTAATTTGAGTCACATATGTAACTTTCTTATGGAATGAATGAAATGATGTCTATTTCCTATCAAAAACAAAAAACAAAAACAAAAATAATACTAAAAACTTATATTCAATTAGTTTTTTAACTTTGTTATAATATTTTTATTCAATTGTTTCTCTCTCATTTCTCCAAAAGTAAATAATTTCACTACTATTCATAGATATTTTGAGATATTCTAAGGCCTCGTTTGGTTACGCAGTTCATATGAGATGAGATGAGATATTTTGTTAAAAGTTAAATAAAATATAGTTATAATATAAGTTTTTAATATTATTTTTGTTTTGGGATATTTTGAAAATGTTGAATTGTTTATTATATTTTATGTGGAAATTTAAAAAAGTTATAATGACTATATGAGATGAGATAGTTTGATTTTGTGTAACCAAACTAGTGCGCCCTAAGTGTCTAAATGAGCCCTTAATGTTATTCAAAGACTGAGAGAGACAAAAATAGTACTAGTACCTTAGGAAATCATAATCCTTGACCTTAGTTTAGCTAGCTAACTTTTTTCAATGTACAACTATATATGCATACAGATGGATTTATGGTAGTTGATAATTAAATATAGGATACTTAGTTCCAATTTGGGAATTTGGTCAATAAATGGACTCGTAAGTCAATATATATAACAATAGTCGTATCCATCCATAAATTAATACGAATTACAATTAGAATGCATGTGCTGAGGAGTTTGAAGAATAAATATTACGAAAAAGGAAAAGTCATGCAGCATGGTGCATGATTAAAACCATCGTGACCGATAGTGTATTTACATTATTATTATTATTATTTAATAAAAAAAACAAATGTACTATCGGTCACTAGCGTCGATCAAATGCAATATCGGACATATTAAATTTTTCAATATTTATATATATATATATATAAATGTATGAGTTTGAACATTGAATTTAATTAGGGCTAATTATTCCCTGGAATTGTAGTACTACGTGATCATCTGGGCAAGTACTGTGCGATGGTCAACTATATATGAGTGTGACAATTTATATATGGGCATAAATTATAATGGGCGCGGTACTTCCACTAAAGACGTGTGCTTGGAATTGAAGATGAAACTTTAGAAGCTCCATGGTTTCATAGTCAGAACTAGGTCATTATAAGTGTGATGGGAGTGGTACTTACACTAAAAACCTCTTGCTCCATGGTACTTCAGCAATATTCCCCCTTTACAATTTCATGGTTTTATAGTCAGAACTAGGTCATTATAAGTTCAAGTTAAAATTACGGGTGTAATGTCATGAAATATCGTAAAAGACTCGCCCTTAGTACATATTAAGGCAAGGTGATCCCTTCAAGGGAAGGCAGTTGACCATTTACTTGCATGGACCAAACTTTATAAATATCTAGCTAGGCTCTATGATATACCGCACTACAAGAAATCAAGTATTTTTCAGCACTCAAAATCGTCGCAAATATTCATAATAATCACTGCATTTGATCATTTTCGACGATTTCTAATTCACTGCATGTTTGACGAAGTTAAAGTGCATTTTTTGATCAATTTCAGTGATAGACAAAAAATATCGCAAAAAATTACTATTTCCAGCGATTTTTGTTCGTCGCAACCATACCAAAAATCGACGGAAATGGCCTTTTCGTTTATCATTAAATCGTTGAGAAACATCAATTGTGATGATACATATCGTCGCAAAAGGTTGAGAAATTGCTGCAAATGACTATATTTTTTCGACGACTTTGAATTATCGTCGCCATTATGCATTTCTAACAGTTAATTTTCGCTAAAAGAAAGTTTTTGCAGCGAACTATAATCGTCACAAATATGTTAAATTGATGAAAAGGTTTTCCAGCAAAAAAAAAAGAAGCACAAAAACAGAATCCTCAAAAAATATTATACGCATCCAAATTGTACGTTCTTGCTCAAAAAAGCAATTGCACAAATGGGAAGGACAAAACCAAACTTACAAATGATCTAAAAACCAATAACAAGTCTCACCAAGCAGGAAAAATATCTGAGTTGTAAAAAATGATATGTAAGAAAGCAAGCCAAATAACAAATCATTCATCAATGAGGGGTCTTATTTTGCCAGCTTTAGCAGGTCTAAGGCTTGAAATATACTTCCTGAAACAATGGATATAAATGTCTAAGGTCATGAATAAGAAACAAATATTGAGACGGACTCGATAAGCAAGAGTAAAGAGTAAAAGTAAACAAACCATCCAGTTGAAGTATAGCATTCATAATTTTTTACTATATCCTCCAGTTCAAGGGCCTTCATGACATATGTCATATATTCACTGAAACAAGATGGTAAATTAGATTTTAGTAGAAGCACAACTCTAAACTATACATAGCCAAAGGCGAGCCAAAGGTGATGCTGGTTTTTCCATGTTCATGTAGGCTAACATTCCATGTTTAAACATGGCAAACATGCTTTTCTTGTAAAGCAAAATCATAAATACAAATATTAGCACTATTTACTCCCAAAACTCTCTGTCAATGCAATCAACTCCCTAATTTCCACACACAAATAAGTCACTACCTGCAAATCAGATTGTAGTGTCAAAACTTCCAACTACTGCAACCTCCAACAAAGTTCAAGCCCATACAAGATAATGAAAATCATTTATCTTTTCTTGTAAATTAATACACACTCAGAGCATTAACATTGGATAATAAACAAACACTATAATCACTACAATAAACACTATAATCCCAACAAGGAAACAAGCAAATCAGACCAATGAAACAAATGAGTGAGAGAGGAATATATCTAGCACAAGCTCTTCCACATTAACCTAAACCAAACTGAAATTTAATATCTCATGATTTAAAGATTTGACCCTAAATGCTCTTAGAATTTGGACCCTAGATTTGATTTGCCTTGTCCTTCTCATTGCAATGTCACAAATACAGCACAAGACTAGATAGCATTATAAAATCCCCATATCAACAAAGTAATACATAAGTAGAGCTAGAATGGTGCAACTAGTATATCCAAAATGGTGCAACTAGACCCAAAGCCCAAGAGTTCGCTAAGCCCAAGATGCTGAAATGTTATATTATCTAAAAGAAAATACCATAAATTGCTCATCACATATAACTAGTCAACCAATGAATGGTAACAAAGCTTCAAAATTCTTGTTGAGGCCAAATGGTACTAATACAAACAAATGAAAGCAACAAGATATAATAACATCAGTAGCTCTCCGGTAACCGGAATACAAAGGGGAGATCACTTTCTTTACGGTGTTCCTACACCATAAACAAGAAACAAGTCGATAAAAAATCGTTCCTCAATTATAATTGGAGCTATTAAAGTTACAAAGTCGAAGGTAGGAAAGGAATGACAACTGAAAGATGCTATCCAGTAAAAAAGGAAAGAAAAGCAGGATATTTGAGGGCTTTCGTGATAATAATTCACAAAAACGCAGCTAACTTAAAGTCATGTGCAAAAAAAGAAAAGAAAAACAAAGCTCCTAACTTTCAAATGCACAAACTGTTCATTGAACATATGATCCATTAAGCATACACCCAACCTCCAAGCCTCCAGGGAAGCAAAATGAAAGAAGATCTTTGTATTTGAGAGACAGCTCCTTTTCTGGAGGGTAAACAAGTAAGACCTTAAAACAGAAAAGGAAAAAAAAAAAAAAAGACTCATGTCAAATGCTTAAACAAATATCCTCACCAATACTTAAGTGCCTTGAGAATATATTTGATCATTTTCTGTTCAGATCCCGTCCATGCACTACAAGCACTTTGCCCAAATAAGTTCACAAATCTATTATACTAATTTCATACTTAAATTGAGAAGTTGTTATAAAAATATCATTGTGTGCACGTGCGTGTATGTATATAGAGAGAAACTGAGAATCTTCATAGGCCTCTTGAGCATTCACATGGTGTGAGAAGAACACTAGGAAAAGTAAACCAATTGGATAAAAAAGTCTTTAATTGAGAATTTGAGCTTGATAATTCTAAACAGGAACTTGTACCAAAATTTAAAACAAAAACATAAAAACCCAACCTTTGAGCTGATGGTGGTGGATGAAGTTGATAAGCCACGATGGTCAGTAAGGCCCTTAGGCCAAATCCCAAATACCTGGGATAACGTTGGATGTAACAAGTTCGTTGCATGCAGCATACAGGCAGAAAAGTAGGACGTAGTGGAAGAGGTTATGGGCACGTGAAGAACGAGAGTGTACGCTGATGGACTGGGTCTTAGCAACGTGCATGAACGGGTCTTAGTTGTTGGAAAAATTTAAGCTTGTTATCTTTCGGCTGCATTAAGCTCATCTTTCTGTGGCATTTTATTTATCTTTCTGTTGCATTTTATTTCGGTAGTACGTGGAGTCTATTATTTCATTTGTTATTTGTTAGGCGTCGGTTACTGGTAGTGACCTTAGGATGTTCCACTGTTTTCGGTTTACTCTGTTTTTCAGTTTCATGCGTATGGTCTGCTATTTAAGCAGCCGTGTCTTATCAATGAGGGATAGAAAAATTATTCCAATTCAAACGTGTGGTACTTTTCTCACCCGAAGAGAAAGCAATTTACGTTAGCATCAGTAACATTTGTTGGGACCTATCAAAAGTTGAACACTTCTTGGATCGAAGTGGTAAACCCACAAAATAAGAGGCAAATTAAAAAAAAAAAAATCGCTCATAACATCGATAGGTTGGGAGATCTATGCACCATTTACAAAGCCTTGGTTTTCTGAGAAAAAAGGAACAAGAAAAAGGATCGAGGGCATTAATAGTTTCAACCATAAAGTACCAAGGAAGGAAGGAAGACTGCTTACAGCTACTAAACCATCCATTCTCTTCCATCAATGGAGGTTTGATGTTCTTGATGTGTTCTGTAATCTATAGAAACAAAAGGACTCTCATCAATTGGCAACAAGTCATCTTAAAGATAAAATTGCAGATTACCTAAATCTTCATCCCCATAAAACTAAAAAGTTCACAAATTTGTGAAGACAAATGAAATATTAAAATAAGAATAAATCAATAAAAGAATATTTCAACACAGCAAGGAACAAAATATGTATAAGGTCTTTGACGCCTAGAATGCGAAAAAGTGTCCCTGTTCTATGAAAACCTTGAAAGAACATCGAAGTTGGTTATTTCAATAGATGAATTAGGAGCTTAATGCTATTCCTTTTTCATCATTGTCGGCCTGTTTTTTTCAGAAAAACAGTGGAAGTAGATAATAAAGATAGACAAAGGCAGCAAGAGATAAGCAAAGCTGATCTCCCCCTCACCAGTCATAAAACAGAATGACAATGAGAGGATGCTCAGTAGCAATTAGTACGGATGGCGGGGCTCACTCTCCAAGACCCTGAAAAGCTCCACGGCATTTTTAATTTTAGCTATACAAAGGAATATTATACACGAAAAATGATATATACAATTTTTAGAGACTAGTTCACGCAAGTACTTTATAAAAATGTCATCTCATCATGAAAAAGTGTAAAAGACTTACTTTTTCTTGATTGAATCTACATGAGACTTGTACATTTAGAACATATAACTAGTATTACTCTCGTTATAAAAAAATTAACTGTAAGCTAGCTTTTAATGCCACATTTCTCTCACGTCTTTCTCATTCATTCAAATGTTGATAGTCTTCCATTTAATACAGTTTCAAACCACCACTTTTTCAGACACCACCAAAGCATGCACATGATCACAAGGACCCAAAATTTAGATAAACAGAAATTCACTGACTTCTCAATATGATAGAGGGAAGAAATAACAATTCAAAAGCATGCATGCAAAATTCAAGAAAAATAATATCAACAAAAGAATACAATAATCCATTAACCTTGGCACAGAGGAAGAGAAATGCAATCATTAACATTTATCAAACAATAACTATCCCACCTTATAAACTCAGATCAAATGTCAACTTTCAAGTCAGTGCAAGTTATTCCAAGATTCAAAGAAAATCTTAAAACACAAAGGACAAGCTTAAGAGACCATCTGAATGAGAGCAACCTAAGAACTAATAAGAATTTCTTCTTGGATACACAGGCCATAGCTAAAACAATAAATCAAGAATTAAAAAAAGAAGAACTCATGCTAGAAACCGTACATACAGTGAAACAAATGCTCCGCAAGAGTATCATTAGGCATGTAATCAGCAACCAGCAGCCTCTCATCTCCATCATAGCAATAACCAATCAAATTGGCCAACCTCAGATGCCTCATCTGCCCTACTCCCCGCGCCTCCTTCTCATTTGGTGGCAGTGGGTTGCGAACAAAGCAAGGGAGAGAGGGAGGGCCTCAGGCTGCTGGGCTAGGCGTGGAGGAGAAGGGGGCTTTGACGCCGAGGTGTGGGTGGTGGCGAATGGCACCCCCAGCGGCAGCGATATAGAGAAATCCGAGAGAGAGAGAGAGAGAGGTGAGGCCAGAAAGAGATCGGCGTGGGGGCTGGGGGAGAAGGAGGGGGTGACCGTCGAGGTGAGGTGGCAGTGGCATGGTGGGACCATTGGCGACGGGCTGCACACCGGGGCGAAGGCTTGAGGGAGAAGAAGAATTGGGGAGAGAGGGGGGGTGGGGGGGATGACTAGAGGGAAAGAAATCAGGGGAAAACGTAACTCAGGGGTTTTAAATTTTATTAGCTTTTCTGGCACTTTTGATTCGCTGATAATAAACTTTAATTGGCCCCATCTGTTTTTACGGCGACAATGTTTGCTATAAGTAAATAGTATGTATCATGGCGAGTTTTCTAATCGACGGAAATTTACTGCCGCTACAGTTAACAATACTTTGTTGCGGCGACAAAAATTGCCGCAAAAGGTACAAAAGTCGCTGCAAAAAGTGAATTGTAGATTCTCCTTCATATTTTCCAACTTTGCACCGGAAATTAAGCGGCGACTTGGTAATCACAGGAAATAAGGTCTATTTGCAACGATGTTTTTTGCTACAATTTTAAAATCAATGGAAAATGCTTGTTTTCTTATAGTGACCATAATCGGAAGTGCTCAACTTGTACAAACACGTGGATGATGATACTCACTCGATCGGTATCCATCATGCCATGGTTGGTGCAATATATATATCTGTCAGTACGTACTCCATCTGATAATTATGATACTTTTTAATTCATAATTATTATCTATATATCACGTCTGGTTTAACCAAGTTATAATTTACGTGCATGATTGCTTAATTTTCTCAAATTTTTCTAATGGTACTCTTGCGATCATCTCTCTAGCTCTTATATAGCACTAATTAATTAATTACCAAAGGATCGAAAAGGCATTATTTCTATCCAACTCATGACATATATAGACTTTCTTTCATTTTTAAGGGCTAGCTAGCTTGGTAGCTGCTCTAAATATTACTATCTTAAGTGCCACGGCCACTTAATTATAATAATTAATTAGATAATCATCCAACTAATTTCTTTCTCATGATATTCATGATCTTTTGATGTTTCGTTTGGATCTTTGGCAAAACAACAAACAAGAAGCAAGATCCAGACAACATGCCAAAAAATCATGATGATTATCCAGACAACTTCTCTTTTAATGCAAGTTATATTGCACATTTGAAGTAAGAAAAGTTACCTTTTTTATGAGCCCAACTATGTTTTCCGTGTCTTTTAATTTGCTTTTTTCCCTTCCTTTTTCTGAGAGTGTGTTTATAGGGAGAATGGGGGTCTATCTCGCTCACTCTCTGTTGAGGAACGGAATTTGGTTGGGACTCATATTCAAAGGGAGAAGGAAATTTTGTTTGATGGTAAGGGAACAAATCAGAAAGTTGGTGAAATTCTAAACCCTAAATTGAGGAGTTCTATTCGGGATAAAAGTAGGACTGAAAAACTGAATTTATAATGAGTCCAATTTTGTACTAGAATATTAGAGGGCTTGGCACCTCTAGAAAAAGGTTGATTAAAATGATTAAGTTGAAAAAATCAAGCATTATAGCACTAGCAGAATCGTGTGGTGATTCACAACAGTTGAGAAGATTACAAAGTGATATTTGTTTTGAAGGCAGTGTCTTTAATATGGAGGAAGGTGGTAAGATTTGGGTGTTGTGGGTAAAAGGAGGCCGTATTATTGTGATGGGCTGCAGCATTCAGTGTATTACCTTGGCTGTGATTGATAACTGGAATTGGACTTCTTTTGTTTATGCCAAGTGTAGATATGGTGAAAGAAGATCTTTATGGCAGGAGCTTCATAGGATTGTCTTGAAGGGCTGCCCTTGGATAGTTCTTGGGGATTTTAATATTACTAGGTCTGATGAAGAGCAGATAGGAGGGAGGCCAAGGCCTCGCATAACGATAGAGGAATTTAATTCCTTTATAGATAATGATGGTCTATCATATTTGAGCTTTAATGGTAATCAGTTGTCTTGGTGTAATGGTCATCTTGGTAGTTCCAGAAGCTATGTAAGATTGGATAGGGCCCTTGTTAATTCAGACTGGTTGTTGGCTTTCCTGAGGAGTGTTGGTGAATATTTTCCCAAGTTAGACTCAGATCATGTGCCTATGATGGTGTGTATGGAACTAAAGGAGGACAAATATGGGTATGCCCCTTTCAAATTCCAACAAATGTGGTCAAGTCATGCCCAGTTTAAAGATTGCATGATGAGTGGATGGCAAGGGGATAAAGTTGCAGTGGGAATGCTAAGACTTGCCAGAAAGTTGAAAATCTTGAGGATGATGCTCAGGAAATGGAATTGTGAAGTCTTTGGGTGGGCATCTAATCACATCCGTATGCTTGAGGAAAAGATTTGCCTTCTTGAAGAGCAGCTACAAAGAGGTTTCTCGGAGGAGGTGGAAATGGACTTGTCGGCCTCAAAGATGGAACTAGATACTTGGGTTAGTAGGGAGGAAACCTGTGTGGCCCAACAAGCTAAACAAACTTGGATTGAAAAGGGGGAGGTTGATTCGAAGTTCTTTAGAATTATGGCTTTAAAAAATTTATTGTAGACTCCGAAGGAGGTACATCTGGGTGCGATGGACTACTTTAAAAAAATTTTTGCCTCTAATTATTGTGTTTCGTTGCCTAACTTGATTAATCTTATAGAGAAGGTGGTGCAAGTAGAGGATAACAAGGCTCTCTTAGAGCTTCCTTCAATCCAAGAGGTAAAAGAGGCTTTGTTCTCTATTCCTACTGATAGTAGCCCAGGGCCGGATGGCTTTGGATCTGGGTTTTATAAGGTCTATTGGGACATTGTGGAAGAAGATGTGGTGTTGGCTGTGCATGACTTCTTTCTAGGAGGCATTATTCCCAGGGAGTTTGCTTCTTCGTTTCTAGTGCTAATTCCGAAGGTTGAAAATCGTAGAAGCTTTGAAAAGTTTAGACCAATTAGTTTGTGTTCTGCCTTTTACAAAATTTGCACTAAGATACTGGTGAGTAGACTCTCTCCCTTGCTACCCAGAGTTATTTCAGAAGAACAAGGTGCTTTCATCCCCGGAAGAAGTATTTTTGAGAATGTGAGTTTAAGTCAGGAAATGATTCAGAGTCTTCATAAACTAGCTCAAGGAGGCAATGTGGTCATGAAAATTGACATGGCCAAAGTATATGACAGTATTGAGTGGAATTTTCTGATTCATGTATTTTTAGTTTTTGGATTTTCTGAAACCTTTTGTAATATGGTCCGGCAGCTAGTCTCTTCTCCTTGGTTTTCAGTAATCATGAATGGAGTACCCAAGGGTTTCTTCAAAAGGGCACGAGGATTGCGGCAAAGGGATCCTATCTCTTCATATTTGTTTATCATTGTGGAGGAAATTTTGTCGAGAATTTTGAAAAAAAGATACCAAGAAGGGCAGATTGTCTCTTTTTTCTCTCTTGAGGGGTGCTCCGACTATATCTCATCTTCTCTATGCATATGATATAGTTATTTTCTCAAATGGCAGTAAAACATCTATTAAAGCAATTTTGGAGTCCCTTGCACTCTATGAAGCATGGTCTGGCCAAAAAGTAAGTAAGGAGAAGTCTTCAATATTATTTTCTAATCTTATTCCACCAATTAGAAGAAGACAAATATTCCTGTAAACCCGATTTTTAAAGGGTTCTTTACCTTTTAAATACTTGGGAGTGCCTATAATATCTAGTAGACTAAAATCTAATGACTTTGATGAGCTTGTTGGGAAGATTGGTGCTAGGATTGGAGGCTGGATGTCCCATTTATTATCGAGTGGGGCAAGATTGCTCTTGGTGAAACATGTGCTAAGTAGTATCCCCATCCATATGCTTTCCATTTTACAGGCACCAAAATCAGTCCTAGTGTCTCTTAATCGTTTGCTGAGTAATTTTCTATGGGGATATAAAAACGGAAACCTAAGAGACACTGGAAAGAATGGGATAAATTGTGCACTCTGACTAGTGAGGGGGGGGTTGGTATTCGAAATCTTTAGGATGTCCAAAGATCTTTACATATGAAGTTAGCTTGGAAATTATTGACTACTGAATCTTTATGGGCTCAGTTTTTTAGCAAAAAATATATGAATGATGATCATATTTGTCTTGTGAATCCTAATAAAGGGTCTTGATTTTGGAAACTCATAATTAGAAGTATACCTGATATGATTGAACTTTCTAAATGGAAGCCTAAGTCTGGACAAATCTCATTTTGGTTTGACAAATGGTTGGGGGAGGAAACTCTTGCTACAGGCTCTCCTGTCACTGTGCCTAGTTTGAAATTAAAGGAGGTCTAGCTTGAGGATGGTTGGGTTGTGGACTTATTGCATTGCTTGGTGGGTTCCCAAAAAGCTCAAGAGATTGTATATATTGTCATTGGGTAGAAAGAAGGGGAGGATATATTAATCTGGTTGGCTAAGGAAGATGGAAAATTCTCTTCTAAGAGTGCTTGGGAGTGCTTTCAGGTTAGTGCTCCAAAAATCAAGTGGAAAAATTGGATTTGTCATCCGTGCCTTCCAAAGAAGATGATCATTACAATGTGGAAAGTTTTTAATAATGCACTTAGCTTGGATGACAATGTTCGAAGACTAGGTATCCCCCTTGTGTCCAAGTGTAACTACTGTGTAAATGGAGACTATGAAGACTTGAACCATGTGCTAGCTAAAGGGGAAGTGGCCCAGAATATTTGGCAAAAATGTGCTATCCAAGTTGGGATGCTGAGAACTAATTTCAGCATGTGGAAAGAGACTGTGTATGCAAGGTTCAATAGAGCCTCAAGGTCGACAACAAAAGGGCTTCTTATCGGCATATTTCCAGTTATTGTTACCTGGGCTCTCTGGTTATATCGCTGCAAAGTAAGAATGGAGGGAAAATATGAATCGGTTGAGGAGACTTGGAGAAAGATTAAGTTCTGGCTTGTGAAACTTGGTGACATGCTCCGTGCCATTAAGCCTTTAAATGTACAAGATGAGAAGATCTTAGAAGGTCTGCATATTGAACCGAAAGCCCAAAAAAGAAAGAGGATGTAGGTAATTCATTGGCATCATCCCAAACATGGTTGGTTCAAGTTAAATGTGGATGGAAGTAGTAGAGGAAACCCAGGGAAGGCAGGTGTAGGGGGAATATTGCGGGATGCTGAAGGTAAAATGGTTTTTTCTTTCTCTTCTCCACTTGAGCATGGCACAAACAATTATGCAGAATTCATGGCTTTATTTCTTGGAGTGAGAACAAGTTGTTTATACGGTTTGGATAAAATAGAGTTAGAGATGGATTCATTAACTGTGGTTAATTGGTTTCGAAGAGCTAAGTGTCCTATTTGGTATCTTGAAGATTTTTTGGAAGAATTGATGGTTTTATTGAGAGGCAAGACGTTTTCAATCAGTCATGTTTTCAGGCTAGGAAATGCTCCTGTTGACTTTTTGGCCCGCATGGCTTCGGATGATTGTGCAGGTTCATGGTCTGAGATGGATCAAGTTCCTCCTCTTTTGAGGGGATTGATTCGGATAGATAAACTTGGTTTTTCTTATTTTAGAAATGCTTTGTAATTGGTTGAATTTTATACTTTGGTATTCTTTGGTTTTCCTCTTGGTTGGTTGTTTGTTTTGCTATTTAAAGCTGAGTTGTAGCTGGTTGCTTGTTTGTTTCTACCATGGTTTCTCAGCCAGAAGTGAGCTTCAATAAAACGGGAGGTTCTGTCCTCCAAGTTACATGATTTTTTTTTTTTTTTTTTAAAAGTCAAAATTGAAACCGGCCATGAGAGCTAGCATGCATCCTGTCTAGGAGGCAAACTAGGACTGACTAAATTAATAACGACCCTAATTAACTTATATAATATAGGACCAACCTATTACTAATGAGAAGTACTATAATCACAAAAATATCTCACAAAATTAAATTAACAAATTGACATCATGATTTCATATGATACAACATTAGAACTATTTTACAATCTAAGGTAAAACATCAAGTGATCACGTCAGTTTA
Organism: Pterocarya stenoptera; assembly: GCA_003123785.1. NCBI lineage: Eukaryota > Viridiplantae > Streptophyta > Magnoliopsida > Fagales > Juglandaceae > Pterocarya > Pterocarya stenoptera. The sequence continues at coordinate 246,038 of QEOT01001272.1, forward strand.
CATGAGTTTACTTTTGTACGTGCAGATCTCTTTGTGACTAAATTATTTCTCATTACTAATATATTTAATTGTAGGAACTTAGGATTTAAGTCATGCGTGCAAATAATATATAACGTGTGCTTAGTTCTCATGATGAAGGAGACAGTACTAACACTTTCCAGTCTAATGGGCACACGTACGTATACGTACGTAGAGGTCGTGTGGTGTTCATGTGTTTATTGCATGCGTAGAATGTAGTACTTTGGCTAATTAAGTGTTTTATAAATAACACGCATGCATGCATGCATATTATATACGCATCTGATCTTTGTCAATCCTCTGTTCCAATAATCGCTGATCAGTAAACTACGTGTTAAAAGAGGCTTAATCGAGTCTGGGCTACTCCTACTGATCCTGTTCCAGTAGTAGTACCAGTACTGCTTGCGCTGTATGTACACTGCTATATTTACGTGCACGCCAATACAAGGTTTTTCAGTACAAATATATATATAATATATGTGTATGTATGTATGTATGTATGTATGTATGTATATATTCTAGCGTAAGCTTCGGGTAAATTAAACTAGGACTTAATTAAATAATCAAATCCGGGCGAGTCGTACTGTACGTACATTACTGGTTGTAAAAGATGCATGCACCCTGCAATAAGGAGCGGATTCAGTACATACATATTAATTGTGCATTAAACTTTGGGTAAAAGCAATTTGATAAACGGGCAACCGGTGTTAATTATAGCCCCTTTAGCTAGGGAAAAGTCTTAATTTATAAGTTGGGTTCATTATAATAAACAATAGTTGATTTGAGAATTAATTCCGACGTGGCAGCCTCCAGTTTTCCATCCCAAAGGAAATGTTTTGTTGCGTATCAAAAGGACAGGAAAGCCAACATATATAGGAAGAGTATGGCCGCCCAACTGCATGACTTGGGTCTTACCGCAATTCCTCATTGATAAACCGTGACGTCCTATATATACATATATATATATATATTTATATATTCCATTTGGTCCAAAACAAATGGAATATTTCTTACTTGTTGGTCCAAATTATTAACGTATACTTTATGTTAAATTGACTAGCTAATATGCCCAAGAAAAATGGGTCTGCTTTCACATTAATTTAGATCACATGATCCCGCCACATACACTATAACACAATTGGTTTTTAGTGACGGTTGGGAAATTGTGACAGTCTCCAAACCATTACTAAAAAGCATTTTCTGTGACTGTTTCTGGAAACTTCACACCTTGTAAGTTAGAGAGTTCGTTTGACTCGGTTCGACACTTCACTTTGCTCGACTTTCAAGTCAGAGAGTTCGCTCGACTACACTCGACACTTTACTCGAGCTACATTCAAGTTAGAGAGTTCGCTTGACTCGGCTCGATACTTCGCTCGAGCGAACTTTAAGCTAGAGAGTTTGCTCGACTACGCTCGAGCTTATGTTCTGAAAACATAATTTTTTCTTAGGTTTGAAGGCTTCTTTCTTGGGTAGTATAAAAGGGAACTTTTCATTCTTCCCTTTGGGTGGCAAATTAGAGATAAAATAGAGCCCCATTTCTAAGAGCATTTGAGAGAAACTTTTCCTCACATTCAAAGTTGAATCTATTGGAAAATATATCTCCACCAAATCACACTCAAGATATAAACACAGTTGAGTCCATTGGAGTGGACGTGTTCATTGACCGGAAGGTTTTCGGAGTTGCTGTTGCTGCAGAGATCGAGAGGTTCTCGTAGGATGCTATAGAAAGGTCGGAGTTCCGACACTACATGTGTGTAGAGATCGAGTGGGTCACTCGTAGTATTGCAGTCCAAGTTTAGGAACTTAAAAGGTTTTGTGAGTGTCTCTAAATTGATTGTAATAATTAAAACTCTATAGTGAATTTGAGGTGGTGTTTTAGACCCGGAGTGGTTTTAGATTTTGAAGAGGTTCTTCAAATGAGTTTCCACTTCGTGATCAAATCTCTGTATTGATTATTTGTGTGATTTGTTTCATTTTTTAATTGCTTGCTTGTCAATATTTTTTATTAGACTAGAAAAATCGAACTACACCTATTCACCCCCTCTAGGTATTGTGTTAGGTAGAACCACTGCTTTGACAAGTGCCCCCCTCTATTCACCAAGTGCCCCCAAGGTAGCCAACCTCAAAGTATCATCACACCTACGGGTTTCTCCCAGGAACCCCAACTCAAGCCATGAGTCCAGTCGCACGAGCTTTCCGATCGTTGGAAGGAAACACCCACTTGACCTTCTCGCAGGCTCAATCCCTCTCATACGCAGATATCACTATTGGTTTTCATAGAAGGGATCATGGAGATGGGTTTCCTTTTGATGGAACCAGTGAAACCATTTCTCATGCATTTGCACCAATAGATGGAATATTCCATTATGATGCAGATGAGCCCTAGAGTGTGGGTGCTACTTCGGGTACGCCTGTGCAAAACAACCGATAACTCGATGGATCCAATTAAAGTGAACCGACCCGACCTGACCCGACTTTATCAGATTATTACTTGATCGGGTCTCCAACTCGACTAGGAGCGTGTTTTTGGTCTCGATGTCAACCCGTTTGTATAAATACAAATATCTTCTCAGACTCATATTTCAACACTTAGGGTTACGGGAGTATATAATGTCCCTTATAAGTTGAGGTCAAAATAAATGAAGGAAAACTCTTGGGCGGCAAAAACCTTACCCCAAAAATAAATAGAGCCACTACAGAGTGAGGAAGCGACGGAACATGGCGTTGGGCACGGAGCAGAGAGACGTGGCATGCGATGGTGCGGCATAGAAGCCACTGGTCTGAGACGTGACTTGTGGCTGTGTTTTCGTGAGATGAGGTGGTGGCCAGCATCGGCAATCACAGAGTAAGAGTGGGCAAGAGAGAGAGAGAGAGGAAAAACAGAGTGAGGAGCGTGGGCAGAAAAAAAAATGGAGAGAAAGGCAAGTGCGAGGAGAGAAATACGGAGAGAGTTGGGATGCTGTCTGGAAGAAAAACGGAAGAGAAGAAAAAAAAAATAACACCGCTTATAGAGAAGAAAAACGGAAGAGAAGAAAAGGAAGACCCTTGAAAAATTGCGAGAAACACAGCTTATAGAAAGTGGGCACCTTCTTAGACTTGGACATAGCTCAGTTCAAGGAGCAATCATGGAACCTTTTATCTCTTCAGGGGTGACTAAAGGCTTGCATACAGATGATATTGCAGGAATTAAAGCCTAATCTAATGTTTAAGAAAAGTCTAAGAATTTAATGGGAGTAGATTATTGTAGAATAAAGCATATGTTGCTTATAGTTTAATAAATTAGCTGTTAAGATTTATGTCTTAATGCATTAGTTTGAATTTTCACTTTATTCATGAAGTCAAATCTAGATAATCATGAATATCTTCTTTGGGCAATTATAATTCCTGGGATGAATTGATGTACTCAGTTATAATGTATGCTAACTAGGTGCAATATTTTATTTTCTTACTTGCATGGTCGTTTAGATCAAAATTAAGGAGTTGGTATTGGTTGAAGACAATTGTCAAATTTTCATGGATCTTGCCTCATTATGCCTTGTTGTAGATTTTAGGATGATAGAAATCAATAGTACCAAATGCTCATTTTCCAAAAAAATAAACCGTTAACGTTCCAAGATTTAAGAAACTAATTAAAAGTTTTTATGTCAAAATATACGTACAACACCTAGCAGTGATCAAGTACTCATGTAACGTGTATGCATGGTTGTGGGATGTGTGAAATTATGGGTTAAGTTGTGACCTCCCAGCGAAAGCTGTAGCAGCCTCTGTTTTAAACACCCAAAAGAAAGCAAATTGAAACCATTAGAAAACCAACCCAACACATCCTCCACCGTGGACGCGGCCCAGTCCACATCGAGCACCTCCGACTAGGAAGCTCCCTACGCTGCAACATCTCAAAACTAGTTGCACCGCAACCCTGTTTTACACGAAAGAAACATATAAGTTTCATTATTGTTTCTCTTTATCTTTCATTTATGTTATCCTGTGGAATCCTAGGCCATCGCACGGAACACCCATGCAAGTGCTCAGAAAATCCTGGGAAAGCAATGCAGCTCACCAGAGGCAAAAGCCTGGCGAGCACCAACCATTTCTCAACCAGGAAATAAGTCTAGTCATCATTATACCCGCCATCTCTTAGAACACCTGGGCGAGCAATGCAGCTCGCCGAAGAAACCAGCACAGACCTATTAGTGCTAGGAAAGTCCCAGGCGAGCAATATAGGACAATTGAGGACAAGCAAGGTGGGCACTTAATGAGCAATGACACCACCCTAGCAATGATCAAGGCAAGTAACCATGAACCTTTCCTAGGCTCTAAACACGAAGCTTGCCCTCGTAGGGATTAGCGAAGGCAAGCAAGGCAGATAGTCAGCCAGACCCACGCATGGAGAGTTTCAGGGTGAGCAATCGGGCAACAATCAAGGTGACCAATGGAGTTCGCTCGAGTCATACATGACTAACCTAAGCTATCAAATAGGCAAGCACCAAAACTCACCCGGGTTTTTCACTCGAGCTAAGAAGACGGGAGTTCGCATAGCCCGCTTGAGCATTGAACAGAAAATCATAACAACGAAACTCGTCCAAACATGGCAGGCCATGAAACTTGCCCAAGCATGGTGGGCCCTGAAGCTCACCCCAAGCAACAAGGAAGGATCGTGCCTAGTAATAATACGCCACTCATGACACAAGGAAAGGCTTGACCTAGCAAGAATGCTCACTGCCAAGCAACAAATACTCTGAGTAACTCGAGCAATGAAGCTTATTCTTGTTTGTTCACCCCAAGCACGAGGTCTAACTTTCACTTGTGCTAACAAGTTTCAACTTGGGATGTTCTCCCCATGAAGTTCCTCAGATTTCTACGAGGCTCTTAAAAAATGAACGGATGCACATGCGGGGTACTTAGACTGAATGAACGTACAAATGGGCATGCGGGCACAACTGCTCGCCTGAGCAACGAGGAGACTTTAGGTGAACAATCACACTCAACCTTAAAAACAAGGAAGGACAAGTGCGAGTAAAAATAGTCATCCTCAGGCGAGGAGCTAGGACAACCAACCTTACTACGAGCAATAAGAAAGGACCGTGCCGAATATCAATACTCGGCTTCGAGACATAGAGAAAGACTTGATTGAGCAACAAGAAAAGACCTGATAGAGCAACAATGCTCACCTTGTGAGACAAGAGACTTTAGGGAGCCTGCTCGCCCAACAAAACATATGGAGAAAAGGAAGAATCTAGCAAACACTTTGCCCACCACCAAAAACAATTGACAAAGGCCTCCCGAGAAACAATGCTCTTCCTGAGTAATAACACTTGCCCCGGGCGACAATATCACCTAGGCAACAATGCTTGCTTGAGCAACAAAGGATTGCACTGAGCAACAAGGCTTTCCTAAGCAACAAAGGTCTATGCTGAGCAACAAACAAAAATGCTCTCTCAAGCAACAAAGGACTTCTAGAATTTTATATTATTGTTTTTCTTCTTCTATTCTTCTCTTTCCTTTCCTTTCTCTTCATGACCAACATAATTTAAGCAAAACGTCCTCAAACAATAAATTATAAATCCCAATTCTCTTTGTTTGCTAATGTATTCGATCAAGATAATTTCGTCTAGCTGATGATGATGTTCCTTTGAAATTTAAACAAGTGATCACACTTCTAATTAAGAAGCGTCCAAGCATCTTTAGATGTTTAAATTGAAGGAAGAACAATTATCAAACTTTACAAATTGATCGAAGAAATAGTAAGTGCTACCGTCAAATCCTATTGAAGAAATAAAGAACTTATGATGGGAAGACTCCAAATTATAAGACCTTATTAATTAATTACATCAGGTAATGATGATGGGCCAGAATAGGAGATTATTGTGACGACTAGTTAAACAATGGGAGCTAGAGATTGAGATTGAGATTGAGAAAAATCACAAACTGAGAGAAACTCTGAGATTAGGGCTTTACTATAAAATAAATCAATGATAATATTCTGAAGCCCACAAGCCGAGCTTATGTTAACGAAAAATAGTAAAATTGTAATTAAGGCCAAACAATAGAATACGAAATAAGATAATTATGGTTAAAAACTAGACTAACAATCCGGAATAAAATCATTACCAAAGAGAAACATTACCATAAAAGAAAATTGGCAAAAAATAGAAGAATTAACTAAAAGTGACGATTCGGAGTAAAAAGGGCTGATTTTGGGGTTAACAAGAGGCCCACTAGGAAAAGCATGGTGATCACGACGTGTGCACCGAAGAGAGCTTTCCAGATTGGGGTCATATGCGTGATTCTAATACCTATAGACACAGTCTTGGTTAAAATACTGATGTTGGCACTTCTCCTTGCCCAACTGAGGAAAAGTCTTCTTGCCCAACCGAAAAATAAATTGTTACTCACCCAAATCCGATGCATACCACTTCTTGTCCAAATCTGCCATTTCTTGCCCAAATCCTAGGAATACTAATCTCTTCCCACTGGTTTTGTATTGGTCTACCTTCTCGAAGTAATCCAGTGCTTTTAACGTCACATCTGTTAGCTAAGCCTCATCAGACTTGGATCCTGGCCTGCATCAGATAATTATAACAAATTTTACGTGCGTGTGCTAAATATATTAATGTTCCAATATATTGCATCAAGGCCTCACTTTTTTATCACTCGATCCCTAAAATGCCCAATTTCTAGCTAGTTCAACATATAAGAATTTTACTGATCAATATCTTTGCACGTGCATACACTTGCTTAATATCATTATACACTCCCAAAGGTTGGGATTAAACTACAAAATTTTTAAGTTCTTATGCATGCGAATTTCAACTATCGTTTCTTGGTATATATTGCGAGCCTTCCATGCATCAGTTTGTCAATATCGCCCATGCATGAGCTATTATAGCTCATGAAAGGGCAGAAGAAAAGAAAAGAAAGAAAAGAAAAGCTATTCTACTGTTGCCTAGCTATTACCCTTTAATTTGCCTTGCCCTTTGGGGCCACGAATCTCCTCGTTGGTCGCTTATACATACATAATATATATATGAGTGTGTGTGTGTGTGTGTGTGTGTGTGTCTATATATATATCCATGCAAACCAATTAGGTTAATCATAATTCAACTATTACTTGATGATACCCCTCTTCCCTAAAGATTAGAGAGAGATCAAAAGACCTCAATCATGAGTGTGTGTGGTGGGAGTTGACCTCAATTTCGTCCCAAAAAATTGATGACTTAAAAAAATTGTTTGAACAATATTTTCTGTGATGAATTAAAGCGTTTCAAAAAGTTTTTTCCATTAGAACGGAAAAATCTTGGCGGGGAAGTATTTTATTATGGCGGGAAAGTTCAAAACCGTTCGACCGATAATTATATGTGTTCGAACAGATAATATTTGGGGCCAAAAACTGGCGGGAAGATTTCTAAACCGTTTGAACAGAATAAATTTAGTACTAACATATTCAAGCACCATTTATACATTCGAACGTATAATATTAATCTCATTACGTAATTCAAAATATTAAAAATATATATATGCCATATATACAAATTTATTAATTAATTTTATGTAATTAATTTAAAACTATTTTAATGATTTCTTTTATATATGTTAAATAAGATTTTGAGTTAAATAAATATTATCAGCCATACACCACATAATATAAATCAATAATTACTCTAGAAAAGACAAAATATTTAATATACAACTAAAGTAAATTATCAAAACATCATATATATTGTCCATAACTAATAAAAAAATATAAATAAAAAATAGAAACTACGACTGTGATGCGAGGTCTCTGCACACCTCCTCGACTACAGCTAATTGTCTCTCTACTTGTGCCAGTCGAGTACTAAGCGTGACCTGAGTTGCATTATTGGCATTAATCTCTGAACGTAAGTCATTAACCTCTGTACGTAACTCATATACGCTAGCCATAATCTCTGTACGCAACTCAGTCATGGCACTATGCACTGCATCGATCACCGCTGATGTGTGTATGTCGATCTCAGCAAGCAGTATGTTGGCCATCTCCTCGCGAGTAGATGTGCGTGGTGCCTCGGCCTGTGTAGATGCCTCACCAGCTGATGCTCCGGTATCTCTCGGCTGGGCATCTCTCTGAATATCAGCCTTGTTGTCAGGAACAGGTCCACGTAAACGAAATCTTGAGTGTCCCGTGCTCCGTGACAAGGTGATGCTGTTGATCGGTCCTACCGGCTTGCGTAAACGCTCGGTAACTCCTGGCACAACCCCGAAATGTAGCAAAAATCGAGTGATCAGAATCCCAAACGGTAGTAAATCTGTCGTAATGTACCGAGTCTCTGATCGGATCCTCTCAAACATATACCCCACGAGGTCGATCGGAATGCCACGAGTGACCCGGATCATAAATCGCGCTTGATCCATGCCAACCTTGATTTTGTGCTGCCGAGGGTCAATATTGTTAACGAAGATCAAATTCATGATTTTGAAGAAAGAAGATAAATCTGCCTGCTGAATGCTCTTCATCCCATCGTACACTGGAGCATCTTGACCAACAATCAAGTCTCTGACTTCGTGATCAGCAAGTGTATCGATCTCATCTGTGTAAACTGGTGGATCGTCCTGAGACATCTCTGCATCACCTGAAGGATCAGACTCTCTAGGTGGTAGGTTCGGGTAGGCATCGACCAGACTAGGAATATCGAGATATGCAACGAGTCCGTCCGCTGAAAAAATAACAAGCGCTCCTCGAACACAGATCCTGTATACCCCTCCATCGTCTGGGCTAGCACCACCGAGCTCTTTATAGAACTCAGCAACGATCTCAATGTAGGAAAGCAGCTTAGTTCATTCTTCTCGCTGATCTAATATTGGTGCCCAACCATGATCATTGAATACTAATGGGAGGGAATGACCCTCCCATGTAAGAGCCGCAAAATCAGACATATTTACCTGCTGCTCAAGTCAAACAGTCCGCTCACGAACGGTTTGGATGGAAGGTTCTCCTGATCTACCACGTTTACGACCCCCATAAGACATTATAATAACCTGAAATTTTAAAATAAAATATATATTCAACATTAGTGATAAAATTTAATATGATAAAAGATTTACAAAATTATATACTAATAGCAATTTAATAATAGAAACGATAAAAACAATTTAATAACAAGATAATAAAAATTAAATATTTACGTTCGAACGATTTAAAAAGTGGTCGAACGGAAATCTTCAAACCATTCGAACGGTTAAAAAGTGTTCAAATGGTTATGGAAATGTCGTTCGAACGCATTATAGAAGCGTTCAAACGGAAAACAGATTTGACTCACCATGGCTGAGTCAACTTAGCGGACATTGAAATGCTTAAAAACACATCGTTTCCATTTGTTTATTCGATAAATATATAATATTCTTAATTTCTAAACATCCTACGGTGGATTTGGGTGTTCTATAGTGGATTTGGTGAAAAATATAATTATTCTTAAAAAATCGAATAAAATCGAAAAACTAAAAAAATAATTGGTAAAATAAAATTTAAATTACATACCTTGGCTTACGTGGAGGAGAGGATGATGTAGAGGGTGATTACGGCGGCAGACGGCGGCGTACGGACGGCGTTCAAACGTGTGAGCTCTTTTTCAAACGGTGGGGACGGCGGCATGGAGGTGGAACTGATTGAGGTAACTTATATGTCCAGAACCGTTCAAACGTCATATTTAAACGTTCGAACTGTTTTAACCCTACCTCTAGAACCGTTTGAACATTATTATTTATCGTTCGAAAGGTTGTTGTCAAAAGTTTATATAATATTTATATTATAGTATAATATATATTAGTCAAGTTTATACTTAAATAATATATAGTAATAGTATATAATATATAATATAATAATATTATATATTAATAGTATATATATATATGTATATAATAATATGTATATATAATATATACTAATATAATATATATTAATATCTAATACGATTCTCTTAATTGGTAGATTTCATCTTCTTCAGAGGAACTTTCCTCTTCTTCACTTGAATGTATTATAAAAATATTTAATAATTTTTCTTTTAATGTTTCAGAAATATCTAATTCATTAATTTGTTCTTTTACCTTACAATTTGACTTATAGTGCCCAACTTTTCCACATTTATAACAAACAATTTGTTTTTTCTTTTTATTAGTCCTTTTGGGAGTTTTTATTGGTTTGTTATATGCCTGTTTATCTTTTATCTTTTTATAAGGTTTCCTGTATTTTCGTTTTTTATTAGAATAGTTCTTATTCTTATAGACTCTTTTTTCCTTTTTATGTCTTCTTGAA
>QEOT01001272.1:276176-295197 GCA_003123785.1 Pterocarya stenoptera
TAAAAGATAATAGTTGTAAATACTATCTTACAATTAACTTCAATTATTAATAAACTTAATATATAAATGATTTAAAAATAATAAACATAAGAATTATTAATACTTAAACTCATATTAATAGTTAAAAGATAATAGTTAGAAAAACTATCTTACAATTAACTTAAAAATTTATACTCTTAAATTATAAATGACTTAAAAATAATAAACATAAGAATTATTATTAATCAAACACATATTAATACTTAAAAGATAATAGTTGTAAATACTATCTTACAATTAACTTAAATTATTAATAAACTTAATATATAAATGACTTAAAAATAATAAATATAAGAATTATTTACATTTAAACTCATATTAATACTTAAAAGATAATAGTTAGAAAAACTATCTTAGAATTAACTTAAAAATTTATACTCTTAAATTATAAATGACTTAAAAACAATAAACATAAGAATTATTATTAATCAAATTCATATTAATACTTAAAAGATAATAGTTGTAAATACTATCTTACAATTAACTTAAATTATTAATAAACTTAATATATAAATGACTTAAAAATAATAAACATAAGAATTATTAATACTTAAACTCATATTAATACTTAAAAGATAATAGTTAGAAAAACTATCTTACAATTAACTTAAAAATTTATAAACTTAAATTATAAATGACTTAAAAATAGTTGGGGATTCTCGTATATTCTATTCTAGTATCATCTTGTATTCTGAACGTTTTACATTATTGTGGTGTTTAAATATTTAAACCTTAGACCTGATCGAGAGTTATCAATCATGTTGAACGGTTGATTGATAACTCTTGAATAGTCCAGAGTGGACAGTTTGAGATTGTAAGATCATTCTTGCAAACTATCAAACTATATATGTTGCATCCGACATTATGATTTTGGTAGAGTACTAGTCACAATACTGGGCCAGTTGTACTTATGCCATATAATCTACCACCGTGGAAGTGTATGAAAGATCCATATTCATGATGAGTTTGCTTATTCCAGGTCCGAGATGACCGGGAAATGATATAGACATACACTTACAGCCACTGATAGTAGAATTGAAATATTTGTGGCAGAATAGGGTCTTAGCATTTGATTCATCAACAGGCAAGTTGTTTAAGATGAATGTTGCGGTGTTATGAACAATAAATAATTTTTCTGCTTATGGAAACTTGTCAGGTTGGAGCACAAAGGGAAAATTGGCATGTCCAACTTGTAACAAACATACTCAATCTGAATGGCTTACGTATTGGAAGAAACTATGTTTTATGGGTCATCGTCGATTTTTACCTGTAACACCCCGTATTTTAGTGTATTTTTAACGAAAGATTATTTTAGTTAATTTAAGGATTTATTCTCTTATTTTAAAATTAAGAGAGTTTTGAAATATTATTTTATATTATTTTAAGTTGTGAAAATTATTTATTTTATATGTTTTCTATGTTTTCTTGATATTAATTATTGTTTTGCATTTAAATTGATATTTGATCTAAATTAGTTAGATTATGCGTTTTAAAATTATTTTCGTTGGATCATTTTTTTGAGACCCAGTTATGAAGATTGGACCTCATTTCTTTTCCCTCATCTTTTCTCTTTCTCTTTTTTTTTTCTTTTTCTTTCTTTTTCCATCCAGTTTCCTTCTCTCCAACCCGACCCTCTCTCTCAGCTCGGCTCTCTCTCTCTCTCTCTCTCTCTCTCTCTCTCTCTCTCTCTCTCTCTCCTCTCACGTTCAGTCCAGCTTTCCCCTTGCTGTCGCCGTTGCCGGCCTCCGTGGTCGACACCTCCGGCGCCATCCTCCTCCCCAGCCATCGGCGACCTTACCCATCAATTTCCAGACCGTTCCATGCCGCCGTGAGCCGCCACGCATGGCTTGAAGTCGCGCAGCCTTGTGAGCTCCAGCGTTGCCGTCCGGTCACCTCCGGCCACCGTTTCTTCACCACTTCTTCATCGTCCTCTTGCCATCCTTAGCCACCTAATTTCAACTCCAATCCGTCGCTGGAGCCCCCCCAACGAACACCCACTTCGTTTTTCACTTCTCTGCCTTCCACCGCCATTTCGGCCACCACCCAAGGCCAAAGGCCACCACCATTAGCTTCACCACCTCCCATAGGCCCTACCCTACCGTTCCCAAGTCTTCGTTTGGCTTCGTGTGATTTTGGGTTCAACTGTGTATTTCGGCCACAGTGTTTTTACATTGTGGAGTTGCTGCTATGGCGCTTCCAGCCCCTCCGTAATCCTCCGAAAATATTTTTATAGCACTGTAAGTATTTTTCCAAACATCTTTTGAGATTTTAATATATTTTTGTACTGACTGGTTTATTATGTCTGTGATTGGTTGTGTTGTGATCTGGATTGATTGTTGGAATTTACTGTTGGAATTTATTGTTGGATTGGTACATTGCATGTGCACGCATGTTCATGTTTGTAAAATATAAAATTGGGTTTTCGTGTAATTGCATTCATGTTCATGTGTTTATGAAAAACTGAGTTTTTATGTGATTTAAAGGAAAAGAGACTGTAGTGATGGTGGTAAGCAGGGATGGTGGTATAGTCCCGCCTGCGATTTCCGCCTACGGTGTACGCGTAGGGATGGTGGTGTAATCCCGCCTGCGATTCCCGCCTACAGTGCACGCGATAGGGATGGTGGTAAGCAGGGATGGTGGTAGAGTCCCACCTGCGATTCTAGCCTATAGTGCTCTAACGGGTACCCATTGTGTGGAAAGGAACTGTAGGGATGGTGGTAAGCAGGGATGGTGGTATAGTCCCGCCTGTGATGCACGCGATGGGGATGGTGGTAAGCAGGGATGGTGGTGTATTCTCGCCTGTGATTCCCACCTACGATGCATTCGGTAGGGATGGTGGTAAGTAGGGATGGTGGTAGAGTCCCACCTGTGATTCCCGCCTACAGTGTCCTATAAATATTTTTATGCGAATGTTTTCTGAAAATATTTTGGGCCAAAATGGGATTTTGGCGTGCATTGGAAAATATTCATTTTTCGGGAAAAAAATGATATTTTGGATCCGGTGCATAGTACATCATATGCATGCATGGTTGGTAGCATTAATGTATTTTAATCTTGAAGATTGTTTGGATTATTAGTTACCTGTAGTACCATTTTATGGTACTGTAGATTTTGGTGCAGGTGAGGTTGTGAAGCTTGTGGAATCGGCTCCTTTGAGAAGGTGGCATGTGGTTGCTGCTGTTTTGGATTATGAAATTTATTTCTCGCCTGTTTATGTATATGGCTTTTGCTGTAATTATGGATATTTATTTTGGATAATTTTTGTATTAAATAAAATTCTGGTACTTAGTATATTTATTTATTTTAACCGCTGTGACTCTTTGGTGCTCTGGTGGCACGTTACACACACTTGAGCACGTATCGTTGGGATGTATGACCAAGGTTGTCATCATCCTGACGTCATGATTCTTGAGGCTTTTTATACGTGGGAGTCGGGGCGTCACATTACCTGTGAACATAGATGGCGTGGAAATGGTAGGATGTTTGATGGCACTGTTGAATGGGGGCACCCTCCACCATTCTTGTCTGGCGAAGATGTTATGGCACGGTTTGTGAATGTCGGAAGTAATGATTTTGGTAAAAAAAAACGGAAGAGAAAACGAAGTATGAATGAGTTGAATTGAACAAAGAAGAGTATATTTTTTTAACTCCCCTACTGGTCGACATTAAAATTGCGACATAGTCTCGATGTTATGTATATTGAAAAAAATATATGCGAGTCCGTGTTAGGAACGTTGATGTCAATTGAAGGTAAAACGAAGGATAATATAAACTCACGAAAATATCTAAAGCGGTTGTGAATTAGACATAAAATGCACTTGCAAGAAAGTGGTTCATCTGTTTACATGCCAATTGGGTGGTATACATTGTCAATGAACAAAAGGGGTACATTTTGTGAGTGGTTGCAGAAAATTAAATTACAGAACGGGTATGCCTCGAATCTAACAAGGTGTGCACAAACAAATGACTGAAAAATTACTGGACTAAAAAGCCATAATTGTCATGTATTTCTACAACGTATCTTGCCTGTTGGTATCCGTGGGTTCTTGACCAAAGATGTGCGGGTTGCGTTAACTAAGTTGGGTGCATTTTTTAACGATTTATGTGCTAGAACGTTAAATATAGAAGTTTTCGACCATATGGAATGAGAAATTGCACTAATATTGTGTAAGTTGGAGAGTATTTACCCACCGTCATTCTTCAACATAATGGTTTACTTAGCTGTTCATTTGCAACGGGAGGCTCGACTTGCAGGACCAGTCTAGTATAAGTGGATGTATCCCACTGAACAGTTTCTTGGAAAGTTGAAATGCACAGTGAGTAATAAGGTCCGTCCAGAAGGATCAATTGTAGAAACATATATTGATGATGAGTGGCATATATTCTATTCCAAATACTTCCACGGTGTTAACACAAGGTTTGATCGGCCGGAAAGAAACTTTGATGTTCACCAAGCAAGAAGATAGAACGGATTTTCTGTATTTTCCCAACTAGTATGTCCACTTGGCACTCAGGGCGGTTATGATTTCTGTGAAAGGGTGTTGGAGAAAGCTCAGTGGTACATGCTAAATAATTGTCTAGAGATAGAGATCCACTTGAAGTAAGTTCAACTTAATTGTTAATTTATTATAAATAATTTACTTGTTAAACAATTATACTTATATACTTATTGTTGGTAATTTTTAATTTCAGTAATCATATTAAAGTCCTCAAAGAACTGGGAGTAAATGATATAGACCAGAGACATGAACAGAAGTTCCCGAAATGGTTCGAACAACGGGTAATGACATTAATACAGATGTAATTTTGCAATAATATATTTAAAATAGAGGGGAACAGTTGAATGGTTGAATGTTTATACTTTATTTAATATGTATGTTGTACAAATGCATGCGAGTAATACAAACGATATATCAGAGAACTATATGCACTGGCGTGTGGCCCATCGAGACGCGCTGCTCGATATTCTAAATGTATTTATCGAGGAAGTAGGTATCACACAATTGGTCGAGAACTTTATAGGAAAACACAAAATAGTGGTGTTCTTGTCGAAGGGAGTCATGATGGAGACAATATTGATTTCTATGGAGTTATCGTAGATATAATTGGACTGAGATATGTGAAGGAGCTTCTGGTTTATATATTTAAGTGTAATTGGTGAGATTTAAGTAATCCTCAAAGGGAAAAATGCTAGGATGAATATTTTCTGAGTATTAATACATCTAAAAAATGGTATGAAGATGATCATTTTATTTTGACTTCTCAAGTATCTCAAATATTCTATTTAGACGATCTTTAGTTAGGAAATCAATGATAAGTAGTACAAAAGTTTTCTCCTAGAAATATTTATAACGTTATCCCTGAGGCGGAGGGACAAGAAGAAGAAGAAGATGATCCCTTTACTCAAGAAGCATACCAAGAGTCAACCTGCCTTAAACTTATTTGTGGATTTGAGCCAGTATGAGATGATCCCATTACATAGGGAAGATATTGAGGCTGAAATAGTTGAGGCGACAGTTGATCAAAGTGTTGAGTCATCTGAAGTATTTACTGATGATGAGACCGAGTCTATAGATGAAACTGATACATATGATTGACTAATTTTGTGTTCACATGATATAGTATCTTACAATTATGTCACCAAAGAGGAAGAAAGTTCGCATCCCATCTCCACCTGTTCTTAGCTCTCCGTCTGACTCATCATTAGAGACTGAATCTACAGAACAAGATAAATAGCTAATACTCATTTTTTCAAATAAGATATATGATAATTGATACGGGGTAAATAACTAATATTATTTTATAGAGATAACAGTACAATCTCGTCATGGACGAGGCACTACTAGAGGTGTGTCGTTGGAGAAATATCATAAAGTAGGTAAAATTAAGGCTAACATTCTTGACGAACATACCGGAGGAGATGGACAACANGTACAATCTAGTCATGGACGAGGCACTACTAGAGGTGTGTCGTTGGAGAAATATCATAAAGTAGGTAAAATTAAGGCTAACATTCTTGACGAACATACCGGAGGAGATGGACAACAAGCAGCTTGGCTTGCATTGCATGTGAGTGGTTTTACACGGACTTATGCACCTTTGGCTACGAGTTCATGGCAAAAAGTTCCGCAAAATGTGAAAGAGGTTATAAAGAAGTGTTGTTTGGTATGAAATATTTAAATAATAAATTTATATTGATATTATTTAATTTTCTAAATGATAATATCTTTATGCATATTCTTTTTTAACGATGACTTCGAACTAAATTTTGGTCGGAGAGAGGAGTGTAGGACTGTCGAAGAGTTGATGTGTAATGCATTCCGCAAGTATAAGGCAAGGTATCACGAGCATTACAAGAAGTACGAAAACAAGGAAGATGCACGCCAGCATCCTTTTCAGGATGTCCGACCTGAAAAATGGCAAAAACTTTACGACATGTTTGAGGATCCATCTTATAAGGTAAAGTAAATGAATTCTTTGTGTCAAATTTTTAATTTTCGCTTATTAACTTTTACAACTTCTATACAGGAGCGAAGTTCTATAAACAGAACGAATAGATCAAAGTTGAAGATTCATCATCATGCAGGCTCAAGATCTTTCCATCGCCTCTCTTAGAAATTGGTAATGTACTTTTTTTTTCTATATAATTTGTTTTTAATATTGACTTTATATCTTAACAATGTTTTTTGTAGAAAGAGTTAGACACCAATTATGATCTGACAAAATTATATGTTGTATCACATACTAATAGTAATGGAGAGTGGACTCATCTCGATACTCATGAAAATTATGTAAGTATTATAATTTCTTTAAAGTAAACATATTTCAATTATTGTGTCAATATTAATTTTATATGTTTTGTGTAGGATAAAATGGTTGCCCTCTGTGTTGAAGCTACATCAGATCAGAATTTATCAACAAGTGATGTTGAAATTTTTATACAAGTTCTGGGTCAACGTTCTGGATATTTGAGGAGTTTGGGTCGCTGTGTAAAGCCTTCAGGCTCTTCATCAACGTCAAGCACTACTGCCATTGCGTGAGAGAATGCAAATTCTAGAATCGAATAATTGATTACAAAACAACATGAGTTAGAGGCTCAATTGACGAAACAAGCAGACATAGAGATGCGCATGAAACAGTAAGAAGATCAACAAAGAGAGATGCAACTCCAAATGCAAGAACAAAAAAGACAGATGCAGCTTCAGATACAGATGCTTATGCAACAATTCAGGCCTCCAAGCAATTAATTTCCTTTAGAAATGTTTTTGCATATTGAACAATTACATATCATGTACTGATAACTTTGTTAGTATTATTAGTATTTTATTTATTTAGTTCTAACTTATTAGATTAGTTTTATTTATAGTGAACAATTTGTAATGTATTTTTGAAATATAAATATCTATTTGGTTTTAAATTACTATTGTCCATGAAAATAATAATAACCGTTCGAACTCTCATCAAACGTTCGAACATAAATAAATCGGACATAACCGTTCGAACATCACATGTTAGAGTTCAAATGGCACAAAATTTTCGCGACGTTCGAACGCAATGCAATATTTGCGTTCGATTGACCAGCCATGAAGTACCCGTTCAACCAGTCCATACTTGTTTTAACATTATTTTAGACGTTCAAACGGCTTTCAAAGATGAATTTAAATCGTCTTAGAAAAAAATTCCATTCGAACGCGATCGAACAATCCAGCTTAATTTCATCCCAAAATACCTTTTGGCACACTTTTCTAGGGAAGACTTTGGAACTTTTTTTTTTCATCCCAAAAATTTTTTTGGGACGAAATGCCAGGATTTTAGGACGAAAAATTTCATCCCAAAATCCCTTTTTTGTTGTAGTGAATTGCCTGCCTTCTATATTTTGTGCGCATAATTATTAATTAGCTGCTTTTAAAATAAAAAAAAAAAAACCCTTAATAATTAGGTGCTTTCAATTTCTATATGCACGATATCTAGCTAGCTAGCTTCTTTTGTTTTGGTAGGTTTTTCTTCCCTCATTACTCTATACGTACGTTTATTCCATGTGTCCAATGCCTTAGCTAGATAATTAATTTGGATTAATATACGTAGGTATAAGAAATAGACTTCATTTCATTCCATTCCATAAAAAAAATTACAGCTGTGACTCAAAATACAAATCAAATTAACATTTGTTGTAAGCAGTCCCGTACTAGAATAGGCATTGTCTAACTTGCAGTTCTTTAATTTTACAGTATATGTATTTATTATAATGAACCCAACTTATAAATTAAGACTTTTCCCTAGCTAAAGGGGCTATAATTAACACCGGTTGCCCGTTTATCAAATTGCTTTTACCCAAAGTTTAATGCACAATTAATATGTATGTACTGAATCCGCTCCTTATTGCAGGGTGCATGCATCTTTTACAACCAGTAATGTACGTACAGTACGACTCGCCCGGATTTGATTATTTAATTAAGTCCTAGTTTAATTTACCCGAAGCTTACGCTAGAATATATACATACATACATACATACATACATACATACACATATATTATATATATATTTGTACTGAAAAACCTTCATGTTACATTTGAAGAACTAAAAATAGAACAATTGAAAAATAAATTTTTTAAAAAAAAAGAGTAAAATTAGAAAATAATACTTTAGATTAGAAAATATTGTCCATAATTTGATAAACTAAAATTAGAAAGCCACCATAGGCCACCAATTTGGTAACTGGCCTAATCTTGACCACCTTGTGGCCATCCCTTGGGTGAACAGGCCAAGCTACCCACAAGATGCATGGTTGGCGGTGACCAACAATTGGATATATAGCCAAATCAGGGCCACCAAAGGACTCCTCTACAATGGTCCAATTGTAATTTTGTGTCTTTTTTTTTAATTTTAATTTATTTTTAAAGCTTAGGTGACAAGTCAGTGCTCGTTTCATGGGCGAGCAATGCAACTCACCCAGGTGTTCTAAGCAATGGCGGGTTTAGTGCCCACCAAACTTATTTCTTGGGCGAGAAATGGGGTTCGCCCAGGATGTCCAACCGCTAACGTGGTTGGTGCTCGCCAGGCTTTTGCCTCTGGTGAGTAGCATTGCTTGCTCAGGATTTTTTGAGAACTCATGCGGGGTGTTCTGAGCGATGGCCTAGGATTCCAGAGGATAACATAAATGAAAGATAAAGAGAAACGACAGTGAAACTTATATGTTTATTTCGTGTAAAACAGGGTTGCAGTGCAACTAGTTTTGGGATGATGCGGAGTAGGGAGCTTCCTGGTCGAAGGTGCTCGATGTGGACTAGGTCGCGTCCACGGTGGAGGATGTGTTGCGTTGATTTTCTAACGATTTCGATTTGCTTTGTTTTGGGTCTTTAAAGCAGAGGCTACTGCAGCTTTCGCTGGGTGGTCACCGGGGATCTCCTAGGCGATGTACGATGTTTGTTCACGGTGGCCCTAGCCCTTAGCTGTGTGTGGAATAGTCTCCAGTGGACGAGCTAGGATGTGGCTGGGACTCTATTCCTATTCTCCCACTGTAACGCTCCGTTAAGTGCAGCACCTCATTTGCATTTAATTAGCTTTTGTTGGGTAATGTAACATGTTGTTCTAAGAGGAATTTGTTGGGTTCCACATATGTCGCCAAACTATTGATGCAATTTTGCAGCGTGATTGGAGAGCAACAACACAGTAGAATGGCCCACCATGATGGCTTAGGCATTATACCATTCTTGGGTACTCTTGCATAAAATAAAACATATAAGCTGTAAATAAAGAGAGAGACAGAGAGATTTATGTGGTTCAGCATAAAAGCTTAAGTCCATGGGTCATTTGAAGGAAAAATCCATTATGTTTGGTGATTATATAGGCTTTCATGACCTCACATAGCTCTCAATATAATAGAAAAAATAAGATTGAACAGAGATTGGAGAAGGCTCTTTCCTTTCGAAGAGAGAATCCAGTTGTATAGAAATAGCAGAGTCTTTCCTTATAGAGTTGCTAGATCCCTATGTTTGTAGTGGTTTCCTCCTTTTACAGAGGTCTCAATATTCCTTCTTTAGAGTAACTGAATCCTACTTGCATTACGTCACGTTCACCATTTTGTATGTTAGTCAAATCTTTTTTAGCTTTATTTCTTCTTTGGTTTTATATCATCCTATTTTTATTTTTTTATAAGAGTTTTTATCTCATCCTTTAGGAAATGACCTTTCAGTTTATTTTATATCTAAAATTTTATATTCTCGAAAATAAATCCACATATTGATACAATTTTATGTGATGATATCTATTTTACAATGAAAATAATTTTGTGATCTAATAACGTAACATATCAAGACAATCTTTATAGGTTTACTTTTATAAAATACTTATACAATAAAGCATTTCTCAATCTATTAATAATCCAATATTAGACAGAAACACAGAGATTATGGCGATTGAAGGATATTGAGGCCTACTTTTTGTTTAATGTTTATGACTCCACGTTTATTTAATGATAAATTCGAATAAATTATCATGAGATAATGCACGTGACGCGTAATTCACATGCTCCTGACCGATCAGTACTCAGTACTCCGTTAAAATCATGGGGATGGGTCCTTTTAAGTTTAGTTTCGGGTAAGGCTACTATGCCTGACGTGCCGCTCAGGCATTTTTTTTTTTCTTTTCATATTTTTTTTAATATATTTAAATAATTTTAAAAAAGAAAAAAATACACCAATACAAATAAAATTATTTTCTTAATCATTAAGTAAAAAAAAATGATCAAAGGTCAACTAGAACGGTCAAACATAGGCAGGAAAGAAGCTTTTCCCTATGAATGATATCTCCGTATGGAAGGTAGGAATATCTCGTATTATTTATAAATATTAATAAAATAATTTGTAAATAAAAATGAATAATATTAAAATAATAATAAAATAATAGTAAATAATAATAAATTATTTATAAATAATAATAAAATAATTTAAAATATCTGAAACAAACAAGTCATCGCTGTCCAAAGCAAGCAACACATACAAGTACAAACCACAGTGAAAGAAAGACAGACATACGGTAAAAACATACCAATTCTGCTCGGAGTTAAACTAGGCATCAACCACTGTAGCAACACACAACACACACCTTACATGACTTTTCTTCAACAAAACGTGCGTTTTCATTCAAATAAAGATCAGTGCGTATTTTCTTTTCCATTCAAATTTTACCCCGTGAAACTCCCTCCTCCCTCGACAGAAACCCGCGTCGCGTCGCCTTCCTCTACCCAGCGCCACCCGGCAACACTCCTCCATTTGCCCAGCGCCGCCACTCCCTGCGAGCTCTTTGAACAGAGCAAACCAAATTTGAATCCCGCGAAGACCCCCCTCCTCACTGGGTTTCATCTCCCCATTCGAAATCTGCTATACAACCTCCTCACCAACCTCTTCCGTACGGCTTCGTCGCACAGCCAGCGGTGTTGCTTCTCACCGCTCGTCTCCCGAACAGCCCCGTCTGTGGCCGCCAACAGTGGTCTATTTCAAAAGAAGGGTTTGTGTTTTTCTCTATTTCTCTCCATTTCGTTTCCATTTTCTAGCATCCTGTATCTAGTATTTTTTGTATTTTTGTTTTCGTATCCCGTATCTAACTGGAGAGGGGAGAATGATATTCTGAAAGAGGGAGAGTGCGGCAAAAGATGAATAGGGTGTGGAATTTGCAGTAGCAATATCGCACTTAGCATAATAGGATGGAGACGCACGGGCCAAGGGCAATGGGTTTACTCCTTGAGACAATTGGGGCAAATCTCAGTTCTGAATCGCACCCTTAGTTGATTTGTAAACAGTATAAGCATTTATTTCAATTCTTGATATTTTTTTGCTCTAGGAAAGTGACAATTTTTCTTACTGCTATTCAATTATGCCCTTCCTCCCCTTATTGCTCTAGAAAAGTGATAATTTATTTATAGCTTGTGGCATGCTTGGAAATGGATTTTCTGTTTGAAATGCATTTCTGTACTCTTATTTAGAGGAAGGGATTTCTATTTTGTTGTTTGAGATGATTTGAAATTGAAATTTTGTGTGAAATCCATGGCTAAAATGAGCTTCTGTAGTATTATTTAGATAAATGAATTTCTGTTTTAGTAAATGAGTTTTTTACCCATTTACATGGGTTGGTGGACATTTATGTGGTTTCTAAGCTTAGATTTCCTGCTTTATGCCAGGTTAATATTACATAGGCTTGGAAGGCAAAATCGCGATGTTAACTTGAAGGTAAAGCTAGAATTGCTTGGTTTGGTTTATTAGGTTGTTTAAAAAAGATTGCCTTTTTTGTTGTTGCTTTTTGCGCCTAAATCTTATCTGTTTGACCACATTCCGATTTTGGCAAGTTAAGTTTTAGTGAATGATGATGGCATCTGAAGTTTTAGTGAATGATAATGGCATCTGAAGGAAGCACCCTCTCAATCGACTCTAACTCCACACAAAATCAACGTCAAGAAATTTACAAAGTCTCGAGGTCCTGAGCTTGAGGCTCTTCACTCAATAGTAGCGGATCGATTGAATAATAATTTCAGGTCTCGGAGGAATAAGAGACGGAGAACGACTGCATTCAACAATCAAGTTGTGAGGAAGAGATACAGAAGGAGGCATAAGGTAGGAGGAGAAGTTAATAAGGATAGTGCTTTAGAGAAAGATAATAAGAAAGAAGGTCCCTCGGCACATTCGTCAAAGAGTTGAGCTCTGAATGAATCCAGAAACAGGTTTTTGTACTTCTGGAGACGGTGCAAAGAGGTTGAGAACACATGTCTGGCATACGAAGCAGTTCATAATGTCAAAGCTTTGGGGTTTCTACCTTTCCTTTGGGTCTGCTGGGCGGGTAATGCATTATTATTATTTGCTCTGTTTAATTGACTTTGAGATATTTCATAGTCCATGAATTTGTTTTGTTATCATTTTGGTAGACTTCATACTTTCATGTAAATTTTTTCCTTGGTTTATCAAATTTTTCTGGAGGAGCTTGAATCGGATGGATTGACAAAAATGTGTGTGCCCGTGTGTTTTTTTTTTTTTAAAATCAGTTTGTGTATGTGTTTTAAGCTTCTTTTAGTTCTCTTCCGTATGCGAGGGACAATGTGTCTAACTTTTACTAGCTCACTTAGATTTTAAATTGTATTATCATGTAGAGGAAGAGGTTCTAGGGCAGTCTTGAAGTGGTTTAAACAAGGGGTCCTTGTACATGACGCAATTTATCATGTTGCTATCCAATTGGAGGGTCCTTAGGTAAACATTAATTCCTTTTAATTTTTTGTTTTTATTTTATAGTTAAGAGTTTCTTTCCTCATTCTATTCAAATTGTTAGTTTAAAATAGACCTCTTTGATTGAGGAAGCAACATCTTTGACCAGTTCTCATTAGAGTCGTTCAAACACCATGAGCCAAATAAAACTGCAGGGCAATTATATTCTGTTGCTATGAATCATACTCTAATCTTTGGCGTATGCTTCCAGGATTCTTTAATGTCCGTTCTAAAAATGATGATGGCGCCTTCCCCTTTAGCTCTTTCTGAAGCTATTTCTCACTCTGTTATTTCTGGCTCCATATATGGAAGTGCGATGCTAGGTAATCTCATGAACCGCTCTCTCCTGATAAGTATTACTTGAGGAATAAGATATATGAACTCCTTTTTCTTTGCAGCTTTGTCATGTTGGAGTACCTGTTTCTCGGTCAATTGCTCTTGTGACCTATATGTGGCGATCTGTTTGCCAGGAGAGTGA
Source organism: Pterocarya stenoptera (assembly GCA_003123785.1). Classification (NCBI taxonomy): domain Eukaryota; kingdom Viridiplantae; phylum Streptophyta; class Magnoliopsida; order Fagales; family Juglandaceae; genus Pterocarya; species Pterocarya stenoptera. The sequence goes on from QEOT01001272.1 coordinate 289,943, forward strand.
TGCTATGAATCATAATAGTGATGGAGGCAATAGGTCAGAGAGTAGTAGGCGTTGTTCTTCCTCTCGCCAAATTTGGACTTATACTCAACGTGTAGTTTTTCGTATGTTTGTTTTAGCCTGAATGTAAATGGAGACACCAATTTATACATGTGGAGATGGATGATCGAGCCTGTGACCAGTTGTTGAGATGGCCATGCCCTGTGGTGTTCCATAGTTGTGTATATTGTGTTGTGAGCCATGTGTTAGTGGCTATTTTTTTGTATTCCAGTGTTGTAGAGATGCTGTTGGTGTTGATTTTATAGATTGTAGACTAGGGGCTTTGTGTGGAAACACTTGTTGTAGTCTTGGATGACTATAAGGATGTTTAATATGTGCAGGATGTTAATTCAGTATTTGAGAATGCATAAATTAGTGGCCTTGAAACAACTATGTCTAAAAGATATATAAACGAAGCCAACCGAACATAATGTGGGTAACCAGAAAAACATTTTGAAAAGCTTAAGCTCAATCTTTTGGCCACTCTAACATCTTTTCCCGAGTTTTTTTTTCAAATATGAAGGAAATTAATCAAGATGTTTCTAAATACATATGTACTGAAAATAACCAGCAAATATCTCTAACTGCAGGTGTAATGCAGTCACAACTCACTTGCAATTAACTAACAAATATTTACAACAATAAGTCAAAGTGTAAAATATCACTTGCTTACAATCCATAATATCTCTAACTACAAGTCACTGATTACAACATTATAAGCTTTCATGGAGGATTGTTATGAGTTTGGATTCAAACTAAATTGATTGATCACAAGTACAAGTTTGAAAAAATCTAGGTCCCATATATTCAGTGATCAATATCTTGCTCCTGTGTTTGGTTTTCAAGCTCTACTTGGTGTCGAACAGTTTTTGGTTTTGTCATCATCCTGTGCTTGGATACCTCGTTTTCCTCCATTAATCGACTTTGAGTAGCTTCGGCCACCAACTGTTCATTTGGTTCCCTTTCTGTCATGCTTGTACTGTATTCAAGTGATTGCATGCAGTTAGTATACGTTCAAACTGGAAACATGTTATCTTTCTAATTTCGATAGAATATCAAAATGATTCAAACTTACTATAGAATTCGATAGACTTTTCTTTAGTCCTCACTGTGGCAATTCGGAAAACACCTTTCCTTCAAATATTCAATACCTTTTGTTCTGCATCCAAGCTGGAAAACCAAAATTTAGCAATTGTCACAAACTAGTATTGAAGAAAAAAGTGAAGAAAAGAATGAAAGACGTCTTTAAAAAAATTAATTAACCATAAAAAAACAAAAAAGATGTGTGTATTCCACAATCCTACTGAAATAGTGAAAGACATTTATTTGTCTCGTTGTATGACCTTGGAATTCAGACTAGGGTTTCTATTTTCACATTTTGAGGCCTAGTGTATTTTGGGGGTAGGGATGAACTCTGAAGTCTTGACCCAGAGATAACCTGAAACCCCCAAATATTGCATCCCAAATTTCATTAAACCTGAAACAGAGTGGGTGAAAACTAGAGTGGGTGAAAACCTAAAAAATTTCATCCCCCAAGTACTGATGTCAATTCCAATATCAGTGATAAATGAAGCTAATTTGACTTGCCACAACTATGTTTTTGCATTTCCAGCCATAGTTTTGTTACACTCAGAATTTACAAATGATGGAACTTAGCAATCCATTGTAGTGTACAATTCAATCTAGTAAACAAGCTACTACAGTTTCATTTGATGTAAAAGTCATAATATGGTGGAATAAACAAGTTCCAGGCTCAGCAGTCTGTTACAAACAGAGTTACCTGAAAACTTTAGCTGACAACACACACAAAGTACAGAATTATAGAAAGGTTACAGTGTCTAGTACTTGAAGGTACCCTCCTGGACAAAAAACACTCAATCTCTAAGAGGGAAACAAAACCTTACGTTTTCTTAACCTTAAAGCCCACACAATCAGTCAAAATCAATGAGCAAAACTTCAGTGTGTATATATGGAATGATTTGTTGTGTTGTCTTAGCAGTTAGCAGTGTGTTTCAGATAGCTTTTGAAAGATTTGTTGTGTTGTCTTAGCAGTTAGCAGTGTGTTTCAGATAGCTTTTGAAAGATTTGTTGTGTTGTCTTAGCAGTTATCTTGAAAAAAAAAAATAAACGTGTAGATGTAACACCCCTACCCCGATATGGTTAGGAATGTCACTTTCATAACATTACATAAAAGTCAAGCTATAAGAGATCCATAAATACTTCAAAACATGACTGAAAATTTTATTAAAACTTAATTAAAAGTAATGATGGAAAAACCACATAAACTGAAAATTAAGGAAAGACCCTCAATTTCATTCTATTCCAACATAAACCGAATTCTAACCTGTGTGATGAGCACTTATTGACTAGTGGAACTACGATTAGCATTTTTCAGAATAATAAAGCTTAATACACAGCAACTATGATTAGCATTTTTTAGGAGCATAAAGCTTAATACATAGCAACTATGATTTGCACTTTCAGAAACGTAAAGCTTAATACACTGCAAATCACAGCATCGACGCATATCAATAGACAATATATCAATACAAATTATCCAAGCATATCAATTCACAACACGTTAGCATAACAGAGAAGAAGAACGAGGGCTTACCAACGTCGAAATGGCAGAGTAAAAAAATGTACGGTGTAAACCCTAGAATCACATAGAACAAATGAGGTATCCAAAAATTTTGAAGAAGATTCATGGGCCAGCATAATAGCAGAATAATTTCGCACCTTTGGTCCCCGAGTTTTTGGGTCTGAGGGGGCTTCGTCGAGTGGGAGGGAATCGCTAGGGGTCGGAAGTAAGAAGGAGAGATCCGAGGGTGATTCGGGAGGGAAGCGTCTCTGTCGGAGAGGTCTTCGTCGAGTGGGAGAGAAGGAGAGATATGAGGGGGCTTCGGGAGGGAATCGTCTCGCATGGGGTCGGGGACTTCGTCTCGCATGGGGGGGTTCTATTTGCTTTTTTTTTTTTTTTGGTCTTCNCTTCTGCTCGAGGTAGCCAAATTCGCACACCCCCTACTAACCTCGCAGGGTAATTTAGTAAATTTGAAGAAACAAAATAAAAGAAGTTAAATTAAGGAGATCATCTCTAGATAGTACAATTTCATCATTTCAGATGGATATGTGTTAGGAATTGTGGATAAACGAAGAGAAATTTGGAGGTTGAGACTTAAAGAGCCAGTGCTGATGATGAAAATGAGTCGACTTGGAAGAAACTCAGACTCACCAAAGAGAAATCTGATTTTCTTGAAGAGAGTTTCAAAGAGCACAATAATCTCAACCCAGTAAGTCTGAGCATCAAAAGCCAATTTTTTTTGTCATGCATTTTTTTTTTTTATCAAAACCCAGATTGGAGCAAGATTTTGCCCATAATTATGTGTTTTAACTCAGATAGACAAAATGACCATATTTTCCTACTTCAAGAAAGTTCTTTTTATTTTTTCTATATAATATAAAATTTTTTCTGCATAATTGAAGCACTTAGCTTTCTTTTTTTCTTTTTCTTTCCTTTATCAAGAATAAAGGTATAGAGAGAGCAAAGAAGCTTCAAACAAGCGTGAAAGCCATCAAGTTTGATGAGGAAGAAGAATGAGAGCAATTGTTTTGATGGTGTTTTGGAGTTTTTGAAAATATTGAGAGGCTTGAAAATTAGGGATTGCGAGGGGGCAAGGGAGAGGAGCTCTACTTCTAATTGTTGAAATTACTAGATATGGGTTTTTAATATCTTTCTTCGTTTACTTTTCAGCCATAAAATTCAGAGATAGGAAGCGAACAAACCTGGACCAGACGTCTCTGAGAATTGTGGGTCTCATCGATGAGAGAGAGAGAGAGAGAGACCGAAGGATATCATTCTCGGGAGGTAGGAGAGCACTTTCATCTGCGAGATTCCAAATGAACTGAGATACCGAAGGAAATCGTTCGCGGGAGGGAGGATAGCACTTTCATTCGCGAGATGTAGGATGAACTACGATTTTTAACTTATAGAAGCTACGGGTGGAATGGGACGAAGGAGAAGAGCTTATGGGGGAATGGGGAAGAAGGAAAATGGTTGGGGAAGAAGGAATTCTCCAAAAGCAATCCGCAACATTTCCACCTAAAGCGTAACTAGCACCATTTCATTAAATCCATTCCATGTCATCAAGGGTGCACGAATTTGACAACAAATAGAGTTTTCCAAAACATATATACGTGTATATGTTTGATTAATTTGCTTAAAAACAAATGAAGGAGAATGGCGTGCAACTTTTGGAGGAGTGTGTCCTTTTTACATGTCTTTTATTACCATCTCCCCACCTGTAGCTGCAACTATAGTTAGTGTTATTATTGAAGAGAGAGAGACAGTGAGCGACTGAGTGAGAGAGATAAAGAGAGGCTGAGAGACAAAGAAGAAGACGACGATTATGATGGCAATGATGAGAGAGAAAGAGAGACTCACCTTGGAAGCGAGGAGACGACGGCGCGACAGCAGGCGATCGCTGGTCGGTGTGAGGAGAGGCAAGGTTATAATTTCACATAAAAGAGAGAGAAGGTACTGGAGATGGCCAAGTGATTTTGGGGATTTCTCCGTCGAGATTTAATCTAAAGGCTTTTTGCGGCGACTTTATTTTCGCCACAAAAGAAATATAACATATCAGTCAATATTTCGATTTTGTTCTGCATTATTTGCAACGATTTTAGTCACTGCAAAAACTCTTAATTCATTTTTCGACGACCACCATGTTGCCACATAACAAAATAACACCGCATTTGCATCACAAAAAGTTGAAATTACACGATTTTTCATTCTCGTCAGAACGAAAACGTGACTATAGTAATATATCAATTTTTGCGGCTAAATATCAGTTGCCGAAAAATATTATGGCCGCAAAAACCCAAATTTCTTGTGGTGACTGTTACACGTATTAATTCCTCCTTTCAGGAGCGTAAGATGATGAAGAATTTATTAGATAGATTGCATAAAAAAAAAATATCAGTAACGCCTAATTTTGCTGAAGGACCAGAAAAACAGAAATTAATTTGGTCACAAGGACATCCATCTAAAACCTAAAGATGCCATTCATGAACCTTTGTCTTCACCAACCTCAAGCTCCAAATTAAGGATCAGCCATATATATATATATATATATATATGCAAGTTATAGTCTGAGACTACTCTTGAGTTGCCAATGGGCATACACACGTCTTCCCTTAATATTGGAAAGAGTTGAACGAGA
>QEOT01001272.1:297813-353495 GCA_003123785.1 Pterocarya stenoptera
AAAAAACTCACTAAAGATATAATATATATATATAAGTACTAAATATGTAATATTCATAAACATAAAGCTTTATTCCTCTACCTCATGAATAGTTTTAATCCATCTTCTTTATTCTTTTTTTTTTTATAGGCTTCACCTTTATTCTTGATTTTGAGGAATCGCTAATATTCTTATACATGGAATATGTTGTAATGATTTTAAATAATAATCATTACAAAAAAAATTGCTAGCTTCATGTATATATATATATGTTGTCAGTTATTTATAATTAAAAATAATTATTTTTTATTAAAATGAGTCTATTATGATCACAAATAATATTTTCACAGTAAGTTGTAACTTGTTACAAATAATCATTTTTCTTACAGAGAATCCACCGATCTCGTTTAGATTTCAGAAAATAATTAATGATTATTATGTTACAGATCGAGACAACATGATTAGCATGCAGCGAGGTCAGTGACGTCAGTCGGAGATCTAGAACATGATGAAGAAGATCATCAATTAAGTTTAGTACTGATCAAGTAGGGTCTTGATATTAATTTCGGAACTGATTATCACAACATAAGCCACAGCTAGGGTTTGATTATTGGTTTAGTTGATTATGTCATGCACATGCAGATCAGATTCTCCCTCGTAGATCATGATCATCGATCAGTATACAATGTTGTAGTGAATGATCAGGCTAGGTCTCCGATCGACATGCTGCATATACATCAGCATGCATGAGAAACACAGAGGCAAGCTGGATCAAAACCATCAGCTCATGCATTACAGTTTTTGTGACGGATACAACGCGTGCATGCATTATACTCATTGCAGATTACAATTTTAAGTATTTTATGAAATATATATAAATAAATAAATATATATATATATATATGATTCGTGCATTCGTAGATTAATTACTCATGCATGCATATATGGGTTTTCCAACAATCTACGTACGGGTGATCATCAGAATGATTAATGCATGCATGCATGGACTAATAACAATATATGCTTCGCTTTGAGTTTGGAGATCAGCCACGTCGATGATACACGCATGACCTTGATCCGGACAAATTATATATGAACATATATATCAAGTAAGTTCTGTGATCATTATATATTTTTCAATGTTTATTATATATATAAATATATATATTCGTTAATTTTGGAATATTCTCGCTGGTGTTACAAAAAATTATAATATATATTGTTTTTAGCATAATCTATTAGGAAGAATAAAAACTAGCTACAGAGATTATTGATCCAGCTTTGTAGAGGGACATAAAATTGACCATATTTTTTTCTTATAATATTATTATATATTCTCCCACTTCTATTTAATTCCCCTCTAAACCAAAAGATAATATATATATATATAGTCTGCAGGCATCGTGGGAGAGAATCCGATCCACCAGTACTCACGCATGAGTGAATAAGAAAGTATATATGCCTATTTTCTTAATTTATTATATTCGAGAATTTAAAACATGAAGAAATTCATCAGTCTAATTCATCTCATAAGATCGGTTCAATAAGAGATAATTGTTCATTCCTAATTATAAGCATGCCTAAGATCAGCTTGTTCACAGACAATGTGAGATTATTTCTCAACACCCACTCTTATGTGTAGGCTAGTATTTTTTTAGGTCCCTGTCACCAGGTAAGAAGTGTGGGCCTCCATTCGTCATGTGACAGGTTCTAATACTATGAAAAAATTTATGGGCCTAACTCATATCATAAAATCGGTTCTACAAGAGAGAATTGTTCATTCCTTAAAAACATGTTCAAGACCTTATCTACAAGAAATGTGAGATTATTCCTCAACAAAGCACAATATTTTTTCTTTTACCAAATACTCAATTTTTTCTACAAATTAATGAAAATTTATGTTGAAATTAGGAAGATCGATCTCTATATATAGAGCAAGAAATAATTAAGAAATCAATGTCTATAGGCCTAGCTATTGCTACCAAAAACGCAGGAGTAATTAAACATAATATTTTTTTCTAATTACAGAGAAATATTAAAGAAATTGGTAATCATGATCACGCGACATGTCGACAACATCGCCGTTGGTCGGCGATAATTTAATTGGGAAAAAACATACAAAGAACCTCTTTGCACGTGACATCTAAAGAGTACTGATTGAACTTTCTGCGTTACAGAAACAAATAAACACATTAATTAAATAAGGAATCCATTAAAAAAAGTTTTTGTATATTAAAAACTAAAAAAAAAAAAAGAATAAAATATTAAAAAGGTTGAGAAAGAGTGGAAGGACCACGTACGGCACGAATAGAGAAAGTAAAGGAAAGAGTATAATAATAATAAAATAAATAGTAAAAGTAATAAAAATAAAGAATAATTTAAATTTAAATGAAAATAATAAAAAATATAGAAAGAATACAAAATGATGGGAAGAAGACAAGAAAAGCTAAATTAACGGAGGTGGCGTGTTGTCTCCAAGAGTGGGTACATATGAGTAGGTCCTCCAATAATTTTCCCCACACTAATGCACCAATCAATCCTCCACCTTTTTTCCACCATAATTTTTTTTATTGCTATAAATAATTACTACTGCACTCATGCTTTCGGTTTTAAACTTTTTATGCTTATGTAACACCGACAAACCCTAATTAAACAAAGAGTTGAATTAGAGAGAGTCGGTGCATCATGGGTTAGAGGGGGTTAACTAATTTGTACGTATATAGTATTTGTACTAAATTTTTGCACGTACATATGTGTGTATCTATATATCTATATATATTCATGACTCCGTCTTTAACATATATATTGTAGAAAATAAAATAAAATAGAAAAAGAAATTGAGAAGAGAGAAGGGAGAGTGTTTGAGGGCTATATCTTTATTATTCTCATTTGTTCTTTAATACATAAAATATATATTCCTATTTATAGATGAATGAGATTAGAGAAAGAATGAAAATATAATAAATCAATTATATTAATTGATACCGATTGATTTACATTATAAACTAAATATGATAGAGATCTATTAATAAATCATATTTTCATACATACTACAATATTATGAATATATTCTATAATATATCTGGAAAAGGTCATTGTAAGGAGATTGATAGTCTACCAATGAACGACCCGAATGTTCTTTTTTTTTTTTTAAACATGAAGAAATATTTTTCTTAATGTTTAAGAAAAAAAATTTAAAAAAATCAATTTAATACATTTCTTAACATTTAAGGAAAAAAAAAAATGCACCTATCGATGCAACTATTCGGTAGACCATTAGTTTACCTAGCATTTCTCATATGGTAATATCCTAAGGAGTAATGCTAGGTATAAGTCTCAAATGTATAAGGTTTGTGTAAAAATGTGGGCTCCATTTGAAAAGTGAGTTTTTCAAACTTTTTTTATGGTAGAGTTCATTTTTTTTATGAAGGGCTTCACGATGTTTGTGCCTTTGTGGCTTATATATTTTATTTCTCTATTCTAACATCTCTTGAAACTCATGATGATTATGAAGACCTCATCTTGAGTTTGTAAATTAATAAGATCACGTTGCTGGCTAGGTGGATGAGACTTGAGGACCTGACTGATCAAAACCCAACAAAATGTGTCTCTGTAGCACATGGTGCAGGTGGATGGTGGGTTGAAACAAATCGATGTACAAGATTACTGATGAAAAGTAGAGCATCGATTCATTAAGTGTGTAGGAAGTCTCTAGAAAACATGTGGTGAATATAAAAAAACACCAAATAACATATGGAATATGAGGCTTATCACGAATGACGATCTATTAAGTGCGTATGAAACATGGAGAATGCGTGGTAATTGGGAAATAGCACCAAATAACACGTTGAATATGAGACTTATCATGAACGAAAAAAAACGTTGCAAGAGATAATAGGAAATCAATGGCTCTTATGCTAAAATGCTCACAACAACTCATATATTTGATTGGTGGTCTAATATGAGAAAAACCATATTGAAAAAGGGGATGTAATTGAGAAAATTTTATGCAAGGTAAAGCTAGTAGATGACTTTTAAAAGAAATAGTCAACAAAATCGAGTTTAGCATTAGCTAATGGTTCAGTTGCCATATAGAAAAATAAAAATAAAATATATAGAACATATTCATAATATTCTGGTATATATGTACAATAATATTCTAACATAATATATATAGAAAACTCTATCAATCATCCTCTTAATTATCATCCCTAGTGATCCTCTTATTTGGCAACCAATAATTGGTTGATATGTAATGAATGAAAAAAAAAAAAAAAAAAAAGAAGAAGAAGAAGAAGAAGAAAGAAAGAAAGAAAGAAAGAAGAAGAGAGCAATGAATGATAAATAGCTTTGTAATTATTTAATGTGACATTAGATGATGATAAAAGGAAGATGGCAAAAAGGATGGTGTATAACATTAATTTCTCGTGTGTAAACATACGTACATATACACAGATTTTGAGATCAACTTCGAAGAAGTTATATTGAAAAGTAGTCTATATATAAAACTCATGATGATCATCAAGCTTAACTTTGAGGGGCAAAAAACGAACTAATTATTATAGGAGGATGCTTCATGAAAAATTCTTAACTCTCATATAGAGTTTCAAAAAATTTGACTAGTTTTTGCGACCCAACCAATAACGTAGCGGATCGAGATCCTATTACAGATCTTGCAGTTCTGTGTCCAATAATTCTCGAAGAAATCCAGGAAATCATGGTAGAATACTGTAGATTGTACAAGTTTGACTTACCTACAGCTAGCTAGCTACTAGCTCTATATTTTCAAGTTTTATTTGATCGTTTGCATGCCCCAAATTATATATGTAGTACGTCTAAATGTTAAAAGGCAACCAAACCTTTCTTCAGTTGTTGGAAGAAGAGAGATTATGTGCCTTTTGGACGCCATTATACCAAGGATTTATATATCCACCAACCGAATCCTAAGATCAGATTGTATATTATATATAGAGGTGTACGTAGACTCTAAGTGCTAGCCTTATGGAGGATGAAAGCTAGCTCAGAGAACTAGCTAGCTAGCTAGCTAGCTTTTTTACCCTTCTTGATTTACTTTTAACCTAAGTCACACATGGAACAAAGTATTAAATTATAAAATTATTTCTGTTATAAATTATAAAGTAGAACACCGACTGAAATCACATTAATTTATGAATTTATTTTTATAAAATATATTTATATATATAACTCTAGTACTTTAATTTTCTAAATATTATATGGTCATTTATTATAAAATCACTATTTATCTCAAAAGTTTAAACGGATAGAAAAATATAAATTTAGTTATTTATATTATATTCTAAACACTCTCATTTATGTGTAGGCCAAACTCTCCTTCAATGAGTGACATGATATGTGGATGGAATATTTAATCAGATGGCATCGAGTGTAGAGTCAAGATTCGAATTCAGGATTTCTGTTCTAATATCATATGAAATCACTACTAATCCCAAAAGTTTAAATTAATAAGAAGAATTAAATTTAATTATTTATATTATATTTTAAACATTTACTAATATACCCCCTTTGCTTTTTTTTTTGATAGAATTTACTGATGTCCTTGATGTGGAGCAATGCCTGCAAACTTAAGCAATACATGCACCCGTTAGAGCTAACTTTATAAAGGATTAATCAGGATGATCAGTAACCTAATTAACCCAAAAAACATGTTGATCTCGTGTATTGATTTCAAATCAACTAATTATTTGTCGTCTTGTGAATCTAAAATCTCTAATAAATAATAAAAATGGGTGTTCTATAGTCAAACCATTACCAAATTACTAAGATTAGTTTACAGAATGATGCATAATATTGCTGAAAATTATATTATATATAGTCAAGAAATGATATTTATAATCGTGAAATAAATACATGATGTGCAATTTTTTTTTTAAAAAATAAATAATAAAAAAACTCATTTGATAAAAAAATTAACTTTTTAACCATAGATATCCTACTATTTTTTATAAAAATTACACAATAAGTATGCATTCTAATACTCAGAAAAGTAAGTACTTATGATACCTATAATCGCAGCTTGGACATATTGAAGCCTAGTCATCTAGCTAGGTCTTGTTTTTAGCAGTTTGTTTTTATAACTGATCTGTCATATATTCTTGCACTTTTTTTTTTATCAGCTGATTGCATGCATGCATGCATGCAGGAGTAGAGTAATAATAACAGTAAGATCAACAATAGTTAATTAATTAAGTAAAGAAATTAAATAATAATTAAAAAAAAAAAAGTAGATGATCAGTACTCATTAAATCATTTTGCTCATTTCAGTGCCCAAAGAATAGAACGTGAGGTTCATTTTCCTGCAACGGGTTCAGTGAATCGTACGTACTAAAACAGAAGTCTGATGGTCAATATTCTACCGACCAGATTTAACATCGACAGTAGTACAGAAAAATTGACTATTTACAATAAAATTGAATGTTTCTTCTGAAAATAAAGTCTATTTTTATCATAAATATATATATTTTTGTAATATTATTAGTAAAACCTTACACATTTGTGCTTATTTATTGTTAAGAGTTGTCAATAAATTAACAAAATTATTTGTAAATAATTCGGATAAGTAGTTAAGAAAATAATTGATTCGTATATGCTTAATTATATTAATTTATTTGGAAATTAGGTCAAGCTGATCGAGTACGTAGAAGCTGCTGCCATGATTGATACTCAAATCTTTCAAATATATTAGTAGATATTTATAATTGGCAAACAATTAAGCTCATGATCTTAGATTAGGGAAAACTTTCTAATGTCTGTAATTTTTTTTCGATCATGTCTCTTTCGTGCATGAAATGAAGTGCAATATCCCAGTAATTTGTATCCTTTCTTTTGTTGGCATCATAATTTTCTTGCGTTGCTGGATATGAGTTTTGGGAATTGGGAGCTGGGTAATAAGTACGTACTGTTTGGTTGCAGGCAGGTCAATCACACACACATATATATATTCTATTATAATAAATGACTATTTAATTATAAATAATAATTTTTGTCATTTTTTTTGTTAATTTTTTTTATTTTTTCATTAAGTTCTATTTTATCAAAATGTCTTTAAAATTCTTGACTATTTGACATATAGCTCCCTTATAGAATTTAATGAAGGATCATGTTTTACCAAAAGGTCCTTAAGACTCTTGACCATTTGACGTGTAGCTTCCTTGTAGAATTTAATGAAATATCATGTTTTACCAAAAAGCCCTTAATTGCTCCGCGGCGCACATGAATTGATATCTCTTTTTTACGTCCTTTTTGTTCTGACAGTGTAGTCATTTTTCTTTATTTTTGTTTCAATTTTTTTAAAATAAAAAAGTAATAATATTTTATTATTATATAGAGAGTAAAAAGATAATCCAATATGGATGCAGACCAATGCTCATACTTTGCTAAAGTTTAGATTTTTTTTAATCTTGATTTTTTATCTTTCTTTAACATTGTATTTTCTTTCCCAGACAAATAAGTTAATGACATTTTTATTTTTATTTTTATTTAAATCATTATGTCTGGTGCACCCCGAGACTAATGTATCCAGGGCCATTCCCTAATATATATATACACATATGTATATACATACTTTTCTGGTTGAAATATATGAGTAAAGGTAAGCAAATTATCAGAAAATCCAATTCGATCCGATCAGTTAATTAATTTTATAATTCAGATTTTAATGACTAATGCATTGGCAGATTATAAATAGAAATGGAGGAAACTAATTAATGCAGTTTTTTCAACTTTCGATGATGTGTATTAAAACTAAGGAAAATGATAGTCCCAACGAGAAAAGAAACCGATTATATATATATATATATATAAATAAATAAAAAAACACACACACACACAAACAAACGATTGATTTTAAAAAAATATTAATCGGTACAATATTTCGATATGTATCGAGGACCCTAGCATTGTCCTAAGCTACAAGCCGATCAATATCAACTCAACTCATATGTAATACCATTTATATTTTTGGGATTTGTCTAATGGTCAAAATTGAGTATGGAGTTGGAGCTTGATCGAATGACCCTAGCCAAAATTAATAATCTAGAGAGAGATCATAGATCATCATAGCTAGCTAGTGTTAATTTCTGAACTCTAGATGCATATAGAACGTGAAAAGACTAATTAGTTAATTGAGTTATTATACATCAATACCTGTTAAACATTTAGGCATTGTTTGTGTAATAAGGTATTCTTAGAGAATCTCAGATATATTTTTTTTCAATGTATATTACTCAAATATAAAATAATTTTTAATTGCAAATCTTCAACTTCTTAATTATCTAATTATTATCCAAGCACAAAATTCAATACAGCTTTTTCCAATTTTTAAATAAAATACAAAAAATATACAACTTTTTCAAAATTAAAAAAAAAGTAATATTAAAAAATTATATTCAATCAGTTTTTTAACTTTATTATAATATTTTTATTCAACTTTTTCTCTCTTATTTCTTTAAAAGAAAAATCTATTTATTATCATTTTTATCATTATCATCTCAACATCACTCGATGTAGCATTAAATGAAAGGCTCATGAGTGAAATATAATAAATAATCTACAATCATATAATAGCACATTATGAGATAATGAGAAGATATGATGGTAAAATGGATGGTAGTAAAAGGGATGATGAGTACCTAGCAATATTACTCTTGCTCAAAATCTAATAAAATATCTTAACTAAAATGATTTCACTACGATTCATAGATATTTTGAGATATTTTTTGTTTTCGCTAATGAGATGAGATGAAACGAGATTAAAGTTAAAAGTTAAAAAAAATATTATTAAAATATATATTTTTAATATTATTTTTATTTTAAGATTTGAAAAAATTGAATTGTTTATTTTATTTTACATGAGAATTTAAAAAAATTATAATAATTAAATGAGATAAATTGTAAGAAATTGTGAAAACAAACTGGGCCTTTTTAAGTGTCCAAGTGAGCCCTTAATGTTGACTAGAGACAAAAAGTAGTACTAGTACTATAGGAAATCATAATCCTTAACCTTAGTACTCTAGCTAGCTAGCTAACTTTTTTGTAATGTACAACTATGCATACAAATGGATATATGGTAGTAGGTAATTAAATATAGGACACTGAGAGTTTGAATAATAATTATATATTCTGCAACTTTTACCTTACTTAAATATTACGAAAAAGAAAAAGTCATGCATGGTGCATGATTAAAACGATCTGGTCATCTGATTCGTAATGGACTTTTCTATGGCTGAGGAATTGAGAAAGATGACAAATTTTCTAAAATTATGGAGGGGGATTTAGATAATTTCATATAAATATATATATGTATATATACACTAGTAGCGGAACAACGTGTTAGGCACGTTTGCCTAGTTGGGAGAATTTTTTTTATTTTAAATTACTATTGTTCACAAAAGATAAAAATAATATGATTTTTTACTTAAAACCGATTAGTGAGTAGTTTAATGCATCGAAACAGAAAAACAACTATGCAATGACCATGAAAGCTAAAGATAGCTTAAAAAGGTATGGCATTTAGGATTAATTTAATTTTCACTAAAAAGAACAACATATACTTGCTTTAAAGCAAGAACATCAATATTATATCTAGAGCCGTGATATAATATTGTTGGTGAAAAAAAAATATATATATATATATATATATGAAATTTCAAGGCTGCTATCCTTTTAAGTAATAAATAAGTGCTTAAAATGTTTTTGCCACATTTGATCCCTTTACACCAAAAGATAAATAAATCCTCACTTAAGAGGACACAAAGAACCTAACACCAAGGGTAAAAATGACATAACACACAAAACATGAACTACTCACATGGATGAACAAAAATACAGATGACCTATGCCTCGTTTGTTTTCACATATGAGTTGAGATAAAAGTTGAAAGTTGAATAAAATATTATTAGAATTTATTTTTTTTAATATTAGTTTTGTTTTGGAATTTAAAAAAGTTAAATAGTTTATTTTATTTTGTGTGAGAAATTGAAAAAGTTGTAATGATTAAATGAGATTAGATGAAAATAGTTGTGAAAACAAACGAGGCACGGACACAATATGACTGACGTACTGACACAAACCAGCAAAACAAAAAAAAGGGAAAAAAATCAGATTTTTTAAAAGGGACAAAAACGTAATAAGACTAAGCAAGACAGGAGCATAAATGGAAAAAATGGAAAAAAAGTATCAAACACTAATTACTATTCATTCCCTTATAGTCACTTTTAAGATATTAGGGATATATATATTCTGAGTTTAAAACAAATAAATTAGATCTCTAATTATAATATCATCTTTATAAACTCGGAATTCAAAAATTATAAGAAATTGAATAAAAATAGAAAAATATTTCAAATAATTCTCTTAGAAATGATATTTTCAGTTTTAAGATATGAAAATTCTGCGTACCCCATTTGAAAAAAAATGGCTAAATTTAGAATTCACATGAAAAATTATCTTTTTAATAATAAATCTCATTGTTTTTAAAGGAATTAATTATATCAATCAAAGTAAGAAATTAAACAGAAACAAATAAAGAAAAAGCAGAATCAAAGTATGAACGTGTGTATATATATATATCTATATATATATATTTATATGGGTCTTGTTACATGGCCCTATGCATGATTTGACGCATGCCCGTGATAGATAGTGTATTTTGGTTATTAATATTATTATTTAATAAAATAAATAAATGCACTATCGGTTACTGGCGTCGATCAAACGCATCGGACATATTAAAATTTTCATATATATATATATATAAATGTACGAGTTTGAACATGGAATTCAAATATTAGGGGTAATTATTCTCTGGAATTGTAGCAATACGTGATCTGGGTAAGTACTGTGCGATGGTCAACTATATATATATGAGTGGGCATTGGACGGTGAGGAAAATTTAAGGGCATAAATTATAATGGGATCGTGGTATTCACACTAATAACGTGTGATGGGAAATATTGAAGATGATGGTGTACGTGAATATTGCGATAGCCCGCAAGCTGTCTTCCTTTTGATCAAGTGTCAACATCTTCATATCTATTACATTTTGGTCCTCACACTACTACAGTTAACATGTAGCCCTCACCCAAACCTAAAACTTCAGCAATATTCCCCCTTTTTTCTTTGTCTCTTCTTCTACTTTCTTTTCTTATTTGCAACTACTCCTAAATATCACTTCTATATACACAAAAAAAAAAAAAAAAAAAATGGAGGGAGGGATTCAACAACATCACTACGTATATATGTCATGTGCGCTCGCTCTAAAAACAGGCATGAGTAATATAAAAAAAAACGGATATTTGTGATTTTTTATTTTTTTTTTTTGCGATAAAAATGACTATTTACGATGAAAATAAACTCATTTTAACTGAAAACAGTCATTTTGCTAGAAATAACTAATTACAAATAAACAATTTTGTTATAATGTCAGTATACTCGTGATCGATGTCAATCAGGCTATAAAGTTTAATTGATTTTAAGTGGAGAGACAATTTCATGGTTTTATAGCCAGGGCTAGGTCATAAATATTTCTGAGTTAAAATTACAAGTGTAATGTCAAATACCATAAAAGACTTGTCCTTAGTGTGTGTGTGTGTATATATATATATATATATATATTAGCTCGACCTTCAAGGGAAGGCAATTCATCATTGAACTGTGCTACGTTTATCGTTGAGAGCTCCCGCTAATGCATTATTAGTTTTTTTTTTTTTTTTTGCTTTTTTTTATATGATTTTTTTTAACATCTTTAAATGTTTTGTAAAAAAGAAAAAAAATTCACAATATTATTAAAAAATACTTACTTTAATCACCAAAAAAAAAGAAAAAAAAAATTTTAAAAAAAAAAAATTACAAACGGAAAGCTCCCAACGGTAAGCATAGTGTTTTCCTTCATCATTTACCTGCACCCAACTTTTTAAATAGCGCTAGGCTCTATATAATGATGAACCATAATTGGTCATAAAATTTGGAGTGCTCAACTTGTACGTACAAACAAGTGGATGATGATGATACTCGGTATCCATCATGCCATGGTTGGTGCAATATATGTATCTGTCTGTACGTACTGCATCTGATAATTATGATACTTTTTAATTCATAATTATTATCTATATATCACGTCTGCAGGTTCGTTTAACCAAGTAATTTACGTGAATGCTTGCTTAATAGCATATCAAATTTTCCCAATTTTCTAATAATGCTCTTGCGATGACCATCTCTATCTATGATCTAGCACTAATTAATTAATTAGCAAAGGAAAAGGCATTATTTCTGCCCAACTGATAATGATATATATAGGCTTTCTGTCATGTTTAAGGGCTATATATCTAGCTTGGTAGCTGCTCTAATTACTGGAACTACAAAAAAATAATAATAATAATAATAATAATAAATAAATAAATAAAAATTTGAGATAGATTATTTACGGTGAGAATGACTATTTGAAAAAAAAAAACAAACTTATTTTCATAAAAAATAATTATTTTCATAAAAAATAACTAATAGTAAATAAGTAATTTTCTTGTAGCGGCGCATAACTGCCACAACCACTTAATTAGATTAATTAAGATAATGATCCAACTAATTTCTTTCGATCTCGTATTTGTGATCATCCGAGGTTTCGTTTGGATCTTTGGCAAAACAACAAACAAGAATCAAGATCCAGACAATATGCCAAAAAATAATGATGATTATGCAGAATGCTGGAGTACTTGGGGTACTATTACCTGAATATTCATGCCTGCCTGCCTAGCTATAATCACCAGTAGTATATATTTCTAATTAATTATCTAAGAAAATGCTGTGAAAATAATGATAACAATTAACCCCACCACATCTTTTGCATGTATATATAGAAATCATTGTATAGTACTTTATATTACAAGCCATATATGATCACTAACGTCACTTTCAATGCAAGCTATATCGCACGTTTGAAGCAAGAAAAGTTACCTGTTTGATGAGCCCAACTATATATATTTTCTGTGTCTTTTTATTTGCTTTTTTCCCTTCCTTTTTCTGAGAATGATTAGCTTAATTAGTACTGTACATTCTGGTTCGAAATGGTTTTTCTCATGGGCAACCTTTTATAAACTTCATTGAATCTCTCACACACACACATATATACATGTTTTTCAGCTGATCAAGTTTATCCTTTGCATGCATGCGCAATATTATATATATATAATATAGCGGGTATGGAGTTTTGTTACTGTGACCTCTGTCGTAGATAGATATAAGCTATTTTTTAGACTTAGATCTTTAGAAATTTACCGTCTGGAATAGACTATATCAGTCATGGAAGCGTATTGGGATTCTACTAATATTTATAATTAGCTTATTCTTTAAGTCAACTTAATATGCCATTTTTGAATGAATGGAAAGTGATATGATATTATCAAAAATATATATATTATATATATTATATACAACGTAGCTAGCTAACCCGGCCACTATAAAAAATATTGCAAATCTTAGATCATGTTATAATTAAGGAAATAACAAGATCAATATATATATATACTTATATATATCAATATACAGTGTAATTTGCAATTTGTTTTTGGGTTTCTTTTCTTTATTAGAATTTTCTGATAAGTAATTAATTATATGCTAAATTAATCTTTTTATATTGTTGTTTATTCTCTGATTTTCTTAACCTCAACAATTTGTAGACGTGCCCAACTATAACTTTCCCTGATCTTCCTTTAATTATTGGTTCATGCATGTAACGGAAATAAGCTAATTTTGAAAAAACAAAGTTTATATATATAGTATTTGTTAAAAGAAAAGAAAAACATCTGAAGGAACCACTACCTCAATAGTACAAGTAATTCAACAAAGGATTTGATCATAGCTATTTTAATTTGATAGTTATGGATTACAAAGTCAAAATTGAACCCGGCCATGCATGCGAGCTAGCATGCATGCATCCTGTCTAGGAGGCAAACTAGGACTAAATTAATTAATAATGACCCTAAATAACTTATATAATATAGGACCGACCTATTACTAATGATGAGAAACACCACAGTCACAAAAAGATTCTATAAAAATAATCTCACAAATTGACATAACATCATATGATACAACGTCATTAGATCTATTTTACAATCTATGCCGGTAAAACATCAAGTGATCACGTCAGCTGTTTACATGGGTTTACTTTTGTATGTGCAGATCACTTTGTGATTAAATTATTTCTCCTTACTAATATATATAATTGTAGGAACTTGGAATTAAGTCATGCGTGCAAATTATATATGTAACGCGTGCTTATATAGTTCTGATGAAGGAGACGGTACTAACATGACTTTCCCAGTCTAGCTAATGGGCGCACGTACGTACATAGAGGTCGTGTGGTGTTCATGTGTTTAGAGTTATTGCATGCGTAGAACGTACTTTGGCTTAGTGCTGTATAAATAACACGCATGCATGCATGCATATTATAAACGCATCTGATCTTTGTCAATCATCTGTTCCAATAATCTCTCATGATCAGTATAAAGTACTACGTGTTAATCGGNGATCTTTGTCAATCATCTGTTCCAATAATCTCTCATGATCAGTATAAAGTACTACGTGCTAATCGAGTCTGGGCTACTCCTACTCCTGTTCCAGTAGTAACAGTAGTACTGCTTGCGCTGTACGTACGTACACTGGTATTACGTGCACGCCAATACAAGGATTTCCAGTAAATATATATATATATATATTTATATATATGGAAAATGATAGGTATTCCGGTTCCCGCTGCAATTTTTTATTTTTATTTTTTTAGGGTTTTTTTTTTTAATTTAATGATTAAGAAAGTGTTGTTTAATAATATTGTGAATTTTTTTAAAATATTTAAAAGTGTTAAAAATATGATTTGACAAAAAACTTAAATTTTTTGGATAAGAGCAAGTCGTGCACGCTGCAATATTACATATATATATATATATAAATTGTGCATTAAACTTTGGGTAAAAGTTTTTGATAAACGGGTAATTGGTGTTAATTTTAGTCCCCCTTTAGCAAGGGAAAAGTCTTTATAAATACATACTGTAAAATTAAAGAAGTGCATGTCAAACTTAAGGAGGAACGTCGTTATACGTACGGATATTAACTATAGATCAGCCGTACACAACAAACATTCCTACGTGATAGGTTTTTTCTTTTTTATTTTAAACAAAACGTGCGTTTTGTTACATGTGAAAAGTTCAGTGTGAGATGTGTGTGTTGGGCAACCGGCGGATGCAAAGAATTTTTCATTCCTAATTAAGAATCTAGCTAAGGCATTGGACACGTGGAAAGATATATATATAGATATATATATTATGTATGTATAAGGGTTGAAGACCAAGTCAAAGATATGGTTTTTGTGATGGACAAACCTGCTCCATTTCCCACTTGAATTTGGTTAGATCTATCATAATCTTCATTACGAAGATTGAGATTGTTGAAGTCATTCGTCAAGGGATGTGTGGCTCCTGTGTTCGAATGCCAATCAGACTCCAACTTGTGTTGATTTGATGCGACCATGGCTTGTGGTTGTCGGGTTGCATTGGAATTATCTTAGTAGGAAATATCAAATACTTGGCAGACCAGGGAGGTGTGGCTAAATCGTCCACAGCCAAAGTAGTTATTGTTACCACCACAGTTACCACGCCCTCAGCCTCTATATCTTCCATTACGACCTCGTCCGTAATTTTGTGGAGATTGTTTGGCCGCAACATTGGCAGTAGCATTGATAATGGGTGTGGCTTGATTGTGATGGTTAAGTCGAGACTCACTTCTTAGTAGAAGAGAATAGACCTCTTCAAGTTTAAGAGGATATGGCCGTACAGTAAGAGTGGAAACTAGCGACTCATAATCAGTTCCCAAACCAGAAAGGATGTAAGAGATGCTGACATCACTAGAGAAGGGTTGACCAGCAATTGCAAGCTCATTTGAGAGCTTCTTAACATGAAAAAAATAATCAATGGCAGAGGAAGCGCTGTTGGTGGCAGTGGCTAGCTGAGTCCAAATATGAACAATGCGAGCCTTCGACTGGAAGGCGAAACTTTGTTCAAGGGAGAGCCACACATCTCGTGTTATAACTGATAACTTGAGCAAGGACACTTTCAGTAAGAGAGGCCATAAGAGTGCTCAGAATGAGATTATCCTGTTTTATCCATTGTAGATAGGCAGGATTTGGTGAGGGAGGGATATCACTGGTGGAGGAGGAACTTTCGAGGGTCGGAGATGGTTTTGGCATGGAGGCATTAATGTAGTCGAATACATCTTGACCCTCGAAGTCTGGAACCATTTGGGTTTTCCAAAGAAGATAATTGTCACGGTGGATAGGGGTGGGCAGCAGGGGCCCGTCCCATTCTGTCCTACCCTGCATGGAAGATCACTAGCGGGGGCGAGGGGTGGGTTGACCCTAGCGGGACCCTGCCTCGCAACGTGCTCCGCACCCCTCCCATATTTAATATAAAAAATTTTATTTTTAATATTTATATAAATATATTGTATATAGTTATATACAATTTGTTAAAAACATGAAGTATAATTCAAGTTAATGGATTGCTTTGGTCTCCTAGGCCAACCTTTATATAGGAGATCAAGACAATACAATAGTCATACTTAAATAATGTGAGACTTAATAAATACAACTCTAATGAGTTAATATTATTTTTGAATGTATAAATTTTAATTGATAATTTAAATTATATTATAATTTGGATCTAAAATAAATTTTAGACCCAAAAAATTTATAGACCCAATGGGTCATTGGGTTGAGCGGGGGGCTGGGAGAGGTGCGGTTTCAACCCCACCCCCCGATACTAAGGCGGGGGGTGGGGTACCCCCACAGCGTATGGTGCGAGTAGCACCCTTAACAGTGGAGCTTGACTGTGATCATGTGGGGCATAGTTGTAAAGGTTGGAAGTTGGGGATTGGTTTGGGTTGGAGTTGTGGGAGACAAAGATTGTAGAATGTAGTACGTTAGTCGAGAAGGCTCTCTAATACCATGTAAAATTTCAGACTTCTGAAATATTTGAAAAGAAGTCTTTTTTATTGTCCTCTATAATTTACATAAGTATTACATGGGATTTGTACAAGAGCTGATTGTAACAAAAACATGTGAGTGTAACAAGAATTCAAATTTTAAATTTACATTTGAATAAACATTGTAGGTAATTTTTCCATTGGTTAAAGCCCACTGGGCTTCGACCCAATACCTGGTCCAAGGACCCCTAAATCCCTGTAGGGGACGAAACATCTACTAGGAAGGGCCGCCGTATAGTCTACAAGACAGGTCGGCCTGACATTCTGCGACTGTCTTCAAAACCCAGAGATCTACATAGAGCGCAAAGGAAAATGCGAATGAGCCTCGATCTATCGGCATTAGATCATCTATGGCTCGTATAGACCAAACGTTGGGTCAGGGAATCATGTCGCATTAATGGTACCGCTACTGAGTTACATGCCACATTTATGTAGCCGATGCAGAGCCACACCTTATTAAAGAAAGTCTGACAGTAGAAATAAAAAGTAAGGCACGAACTTGGTGAGGACAAATACGATTTTGCCTCCTTCCAACCATGGTATAAATAGCCAGCTCTAGGTACGAAGAAGGCTCTTTGATTGCTAGACTCCTTTATTTATTTACAAACTTTTAAGAATATTTACGGACTTTAGCATCGGAGATTACCCAGCTCCAAGGTAGCCCTCTCCAAGTCGCACTACTCTCCATGTTTTGCAAGTCCATTCTCGAAGACTTGAGTTGTCGGAATTTGGTTTAAAGGTATGCGAAATACGACGTTAATGAACACAATAAACACAAAATTGATTTTTGGCCTAAAACGTGCATTTTTATTGCCTATAGCCTTTATCATCATGGATACAATTGCCTCGATTTATCAATTGGAAATTTTTTTGTCTTGCAACATGTCATTTTTAACGAAAATCAATTTCCTTAAAGCCAATCTCCACCAAAGTCCACCAACTCCACCGACCTTGTTCTCCTTCCTTATCATCTCGGTTAAATGCCTTCTACTTCACCTATTTGTGATGCAGGTACACATGACAATCAATTCTCCATATCCCACTTGAACGCAAGTCAGGAAAGACATATATCTCCTGTCAGGGATGCCGAATCACCTCTTAAGCTATCTCCTTTGGTGCAACCAAGTTCCTCTCCACCAGTCCAAGAAATGTCAATCTCGCCAGCCCCAAGGCACTTTATAGTCACCCAATCAAGAAACAATGTAGTCAAGCCAACTACACCTTTTCCAGGGATTATTCGTTATCCACTTTCGAAAGCACTTATTGCTTCTGTTACCATAAAATATTTTGAGCCAGTGTGTTATATGGAAGCCTCCAAATATCACCAATGGCGAGAAGCGATGAACAAAGAGTTTGATGCCTTGCTATGAAATGGTACATTGACTCTAGTACCACCAAAACCTAACATTAATGTTCTAGGTAGCAAATGAGTATTCAAGATTAAAAGGAATGCAAATGGTCAAATTGCACGCTACAAAGCAAGGTTGGTGGCTAAAGGATATCATCAGCAACATGGTGTGGATTTCAATGAGACTTTCAGCCCTTTGGTCAAACCAGCAATAGTTTGTACTGTTCTTTCACTAGCCATGACTCACAATTGGTCTCTTCACCAAATTGAAGTGCAAAATGCGTTCCTACTTGGAATCTTACAAGAAGAAGTCTATATGGTTCAACCTCTCGGATTTCAACACTCTTAATATCCAAATCACTTTTGTTGTCTTAAGAAGGCTCTCTATGGCTTATGGCAAGCCCCTCGTGATCGTTTTCTCGACTTACAGAAGAACTTAAGGCCTTCAGTTTTCACGATAGTAAGGCAGATACATCTCTCTATATTTATCACACCTCCTTTGTGATTCTATATATTCTTATATATGTTGACGACATCATCATTACAACATCAAGTTCGGCTACTATTGATCAGTTAATTAACAAACTAAATTCAAATTTTGCAGTGAAAGATCTCGGATTTCTAAGCTTCTTTTTGGGTGTTGAAGCCGTGCCTTATGATGGTGGTTTATTCCTAACATAACGTCACTATATTGTTGATCTTCTCAAACGTAGTTCTATGGATAAAGCCAAGCCTTGCTCGACTCCAATGGCTACTACCACTTCTCTCACAACAGATGATGGAGAATCTTGTAAAGAACCTCAGTTATATCGCAGTATTGTTAGAGGGTTACAATATCTTTCATTCACTAGACTTGATCTTGTATTTATTTTACACAAGGTTAGCAAGCTTATACATAAGCCACGTGTTCCACATTGGCAGTCGGTTAAACGTATTTTACGTTATCTTAAATTTTCTATTTTGAATGGATTATATATTGGCAAAAGTCCAGATTTTTCACTTCACGGATTTTTGGATGCTGATTGGGGGGAGATCGTGATGACCGCAAATCTGCAGGCTCATATTGTGTATTTTAGATCAGAACTTAATCTCTTTGAGCTGTAAGCAGCAACAGAAAATTGCAAGAAGTAGTATAGAGGCTGAGTATAAGTCATTGGCAAATGCTGCAGCCGAGATTCAATGGTTGAAAACACTACCGACTGAGTTACGCATTGCTACATTTTCAACACCAGTGTTATGGTGGGACAACATAGGTGCAACCTATTTGTCTTCTAATCTAGTGTTTCATGCACACACAAAATATATAGAAATCGATTTCCATTTTGTATGAGATCTGGTGGGGAATAAATGTCTACAAGTTAAATTTGTTTCAAGTCGAGATCAACTTGCAAATTTATTTACCAAATCGTTGACTGCTAGACAGTTTAATCTTCTGAAGTCCAATCTTAAAGTACGAAATCTTCCCTTATGATTTTGGGGGTGTGTTGAAGACCAAGTTAAAGATACGGTTGTTAGAAACCAAGTCACGGAGGCTTTATGGAAGAGGTGCAGATTTGATCTTGGGAGTTACTATAATTGTAGTATATTCAAATGTAAATTTGAATTTTGAATTCTTGTTACATTCACATGTTTATGTTACAATCAGATCTTGTATAAATCCCATGTAACACTCACGTAAATTATAGAGGACAATAAAAAGACTTATTTTCAAATATATCAGAATTCTGAAATTTTACAATAAGCAACCAACGAGGAGATTCGGGCCCCAAAGGGTATGGCAAATTAAAGGGTAATAGCTAGGCTGCAATGGAATAGCTTTTCTTTTCTTTCTTTTCTTTTCTTTTCTTTAGCTCTTTCATGAGCTATAATAGCTCATGCATGGGCAATATAGACAAACTCATGCATGGAAGGCTCACGATATATACCAAGAAACGGGAGTGAAATTCGCATACATAAGAACTTGAAAAATATGTAGTTTAATCCCAACCTCAGGGAGTGTACAATGATATTAAACAAGTGTATGCGCGTGCAAAGATAATGATCAGCAAAATTGTTATATCTTGAACTAGCTAGCAGCTGGGCAAGTTAGGGATCGAGTGATAAAAAAGTGAGGCTTTGATGCAATATGTTGAAACGTTAATATATTTAACACATGCACGTCAAAGTTTGTTATAATTACTTGATGCATGGGGACCCGAGTCCGAATCGAGTTCGATGAGGCTCGGTTGACATATGCAATGTGAAAAGCACTGGACTACTTTGAGAAAGTAGACCAGCGCAAAATCGAAGGGAAAAGATGAGTATTCCTAGGATTTGGGTTAGAAGCAACAGATTTGGACGAGAAGTGGCATTCATTGGATTTTGGTGAGTAATGATTTATTTCTCGGTTGGGTGAAGAGAAGTGGCAACACCAGTAATTTAACTATAACTTTGGCTATAGGCATCGATCCCAATTCGAAAGTCTTTCTTCGGTGCACATGTGACCCCAAAATCAGTTATTTTTCCTTCCGAATCGTCACTTTTAGTTAATTTTTCTATTTTTGTTCAATTTTCTTTTATGATAATGTTTATCTTTGATAAACGATTTTATTCCAAATTCTTAGGCTAGATTTTAACCATAGTTATCTTATTTTGTATTCTATTATTTGGCCTTAATTACAATTTTGCTATTTTTCTTTAACTATTTAAGCCTGGCTTGTGGGCATCATTGATTTATTTTATAGTAAAATACTAATATCAGAGTTTCTCTTTGTTTGCAATTTTTCTCAATCTCTAACTTTCGTTGTTTAACTAGCCGTCAGAATAATCTTCTATTTTGGCTCGGCATCATTACTTGATGTAATTAATTAACAAGGTCTCATAATTTGGAGTCTTCTCGTCATAGGTTCTTTATTTCTTTGATAGGATTTTACGGTAGCACTTACTATTTCTTTGATCGATTTCTAAGGTTTGATAATTGTTCTTCCTTCAATTTTAAACATCTAAAGATGCATGGATGCTTCTTAATTAGAAGAGTGATCACTTGTTAAAATTTCAAAGGAAGATCATCATCAGCTAGACAAAATTATCTCGATTGAATAATACATTAGCAAACAATGAGAAGTGGAATTTATAATTTATTGTTTGAGGATGATTTGCTTAAATTATGTGGGTCATGAAGAGAAAGGAAAGGAAAGAGAAGATAAGAAGAAGAAAGATAATGATATAAAATCCTAGAAGTCCTTTGTTGCTTGAGAGAGCATTTTTGTTTGTTGCTCAGCATAGCCCTTTGTTGCTTGGGAGAGCCTTGTTTTTCAGTGCAATCCTTTGTTGCTTAGGCGAGTATTATTGCCTGGGTGAGTATTGTCGCCTGAGGTAAGTGTTATTGCTCAGGAAGAGCGTTGTTTCTCAAAAGGCCTTTGTCAATGGCTTTTGATGGTGGGCAAAGTGTTTGCAAGATTATTCATTTTCTCCAAATATTTTGTTGGGCGAGCAGGCTCCCCAAAGTCTCTTGTCTCTCAAGGTAAGCATTGTTGCTCTATGAGGTCTTTTCTTGTTGCTCGGTCAAGTCTTTCCTTGTGTCTTGAGGGCGAGTATTGTTATTTGGCACGGTCCTTCCTTATTGCTCGGAGTGAGCAATAAGTTGTCCTATCTCCTCGCTTGATAACGACTATTTTTACTCACAATTGTCCTTCCTTGTTTTTCTGGATGAGTGTGATTGCTCACCCAAAGTCTCCTCGTTGCTGTGGATGAGCAGTTGTGCCTGCATGCCCATTTGTATGTTCATTCAAGCTAAGTACCCACATGTCCATCCGGTCATTCTTTTAAGAGCCTTGTAGAAATCTAAGGAACTTCATGGGGAGAAATTCAAACTTGTTAACACAAGTGAAAGTTAGATATCATGCTTGGGGTAAGCAAACGAGAGTGAGCTTCATTGCTTGCGTTACTCAGAGCATTTGTTGCTTGGCAGCGAGCATTCTTGCTCGATCAAGCCTTTCCTTGTGTCTTGAGGGAGCATATTATTACGAGGCATGATCCTTCCTTGTTGCTTGGGGTGAGCTTCAAGGTCCGCCATGCTTGGGCAAGTTTCATGGCCTGCCATGTTTGGATGAGTTTCATTGCTATTGTTTTCTATTCAACGCTCAAGCAGGCTATGCGAACTCTCGACCTCTTAATTGCTCGCCTAAAACTCTCCATGCATGGGTCTGGCTGACTATTTGCCTTGCTTGCCTCCGCTAATCCCAACGAGGGCGAGCTATGCATTTAGAGCCTAGGCAAGATTCATGGTTGCTTGCCTTGATCATTGCTAGGGTGGGCTCATTGCTCGTTAAGTGCCCACCTTGCTTGTCTCTCAATCGTACTCTATTGCTCACATGGGATTTTCCTAGCACTGACAAGTCAATGCTCGATTCTTGGGCATTGCTCGTCCAGGTGTTCTAAGTGATGGCAAGTATAGTGCCCATAAGACTTATTTCTTGGGTGAGAAATGAGGTTTGCCCGGGATGTTCTGAATGCTCGATCGGGATGTCCAATCGTTAATGTGGTTGGTGCTCGCCAGGCTTTTGTCCTTGGTGAGCTGCATTGCTTGCTTAGGATTTTTTGAGCACTCATGTGGGGTGTTCTGAGTGATGGCCCAGGATTCTAGAAGATAACGTAAATGAAAGATAAAGAGAAACAACAGTGAAACTTATATGTTTTTGTCATGTAAAATAGGGTTGCAGTGCAACTAGTTTTGAGATGTTGAGGAGCAGGGAGCTTCATGGCCAGAGGTGCTCGATGTGGACTGGGCCACGTCCATGGTGGAGGATGTGCTAGGTTGATTTTCCAATAGTTTCGATTTGCTTTGTTTTGGGTGTTTAAACAGAGGCTTTTGCAGCTTTCGTTGGTGGTCATGGGGGATCTCCTAAGCGATGTACGAAGTTTGTTCCCAGTGGCCCTAGCCTTAGTTGTGTGTGGAACAGTCTCTAGCGAACGAGCTAGGATGTGGCTAGGACTCTATTCCTCTTCTCCCACTCTAATGCTCCATTGAGTGTAGCACCTCATTTGCATTGAATTAGCTTTTGTTGGGTAATGTAGCATGTTGTTCTAAGAGTAATTTGTTGGATTCCACCTATGTTGCCAAACTATTGATGCAATTTTGCGGCGTGGTTGGAGAGCAACAACACAGTCAAATGGCCCACCATGATGGCTTAGATGTTATACGATTCCTGAGTACTCTTCCATAAACTAAATAATAGATAAAACATATAAACTGTAAATAAAGAGAGACAGAGATTTATATGGTTCAGCATAAAAGCCTACATCCACGGGTCATTTGGAGCTAAAATCCGTTATATTTGGTGATTATAGTCTCTCATAACCTTACATAGCTTTCAATACAATAGAGAAGATACGGTTGAGCAAAGATTAGAGAAGGCTCTTTCTTTTGGGGAGAGAATCCAGTTGTATAGAAATAACAAAGTCTTTCCTTACAGAGTTGCTAGATCCCCATGTTTGTAATGGTTTCCACCTTTTATAAAGGTCTCATTCATTCTTTAGAGTAGCTGAGTCCTACTTGCATTATATTACTTTCACCATATTGTATCTCAGTCAATCTTTTTTAACTTTATTTCTTCTTTGGCTTTATCTGTTCTTTTTACTATTGGTAATGACTTTCCAATGGGCTATGCCAAGTTCATTTTATATCTGACATTTTATATTTACGAAAGTAAATTCACATGTTGATACAATTTTATGTAATGATATCTATTTTATAATGAAAATAATTTTACGATTTGACGTAACGCATCAAAACAATCTTTATAGGTTTACTTTTACAAAATACTTATATGGTAAAGAATTTCTCAATCTATTAATAATCCAATATTAGACATGTAAGGGGGTTTCTCCCTACTAAACCCAGCAAACTTGTGAATGAAAGTTAAGGAAATCAAGACTAAAGGCCCAGCCTAGGACAAACAATCTCTAACCCAGCCCATGGGAAGGGTCCT
The DNA here is from genome assembly GCA_003123785.1 of Pterocarya stenoptera. Taxonomy (NCBI): domain Eukaryota; kingdom Viridiplantae; phylum Streptophyta; class Magnoliopsida; order Fagales; family Juglandaceae; genus Pterocarya; species Pterocarya stenoptera. The sequence goes on from QEOT01001272.1 coordinate 322,177, forward strand.
CTGGATGCAACTTGCAGGAGGGATGATGCTGTAGGGGATGAGACTCGTCAATCTGAAGGTCTCGAGTAGTGTCCAGCTTTCAAGTGCCCATCCGCATAGAAAGCGTAATGTGCTGAGAACCCTGACAGGAAAGAGATCAACGGACCACCAATGATATTGTCTAGGAGAAGGAAATCGGAAAACCACAACGCATTAATGTCACCACTACCCGGACTACACGTCACATTAATGATGTCATCGTAGTGTCATGCTGCATTAAAGGACTCTGATATAGGAAAAAGTATGAAAGATGCAAATTTCATGGGGGCAAACGCAATCTATCCCCCAGACTTATAGTATAAATAGTAGATCCCAGGTACGAGAATATCTCTCTAATCCTTAAACTCCTTTACTTATTTACACATTTCCAAACATACTTATTAACTTTGACATCAAAGACTCCCTGACTTTAAGGTCGTCCTCTCTTAATTGCGTTCTTCATCATTTTTTACAGGTTTATTTTAAAAAATTTAAATTGTCGGCACCAAACTCAAAAGTATGCTAAACACAACATTAACAAGACAGAAACACAAAGTGAGATTATAGCGACTGGATATTGAGGCCTACTTTTTGTTTAATGTTTATGACTACACGTTTATTTAATGATAAATGCGAATAAATGATCATGAGATAATGCACGCGGCGCGTACTTCACACGCTCCTAACCGATCAGTACTAAGTACTCCATTAAAATCATGGGGATGGGTCCATTTGAGTTTAAGGTGGTGGGGCCGATGGAGCTCCAATACAAGCTGCCCCGAAAGAATTGAATGGAAGGCCTGGTTTTATGAGCAATATCTGGAAGGAATATCTCGTATTATTTATAAATATTAATAAAATAATTTGTAAATAAAAATGAATAATATTAAAATAAAAATAAACTAATAGTAAATAATAATAAATTATTTTTAAATAATAATAAAAGGAAAATGTTAAATATATTTAAGAAAAATTTATAAAAAATTATTTTTACTTATCTTAGTTATTGATATACTAAAAATTATAAAATTAAAAATTAAACAAACAAGCCATCGCTGTCCAAAAGCAAGCAACACATACAAGTACCGAACACAGTGAAAGAAAGAAAGAGAGACACACGTTAAAATTAAACATATATACATGTGTATATGTTTGATTAATTTGCTTAAAAACAAACGGAGGAGAAATGTAGTGCGACTTTTGGAGGAGTGTGTCCTTTTTACGTTGTCTTTTTTATTACCATCTCCCCACCTGTAGCTGCAGCTATAGTTAGTGTTATTATTGGAGAGAGAGAGAGAGAGAGAGAGTGAGCGAGTGAGTGAGAGAGATAAAGAGAGGCTGAGAGACAAAGAAGGATCAATTGGAGAAGAGGGAGGAGGAAGAAGACGACGAAGACGATGATTATGATGGTGATGATGAGAGAGAAAGTTCGGCAAAAATAACCAATGAGCAGAAGACTCTGAAGAAAGGTCGTTATTGCTTTCTCTCTCTCTCTTTCGAGGGGAGCTAGACTCATTCACTGCTCAGTCCCTGCTAATTCTGGGCCCCCACCCATCTCCCAGAAACTCAGTCCTTTCTCTCTCTCTCTTCCCCACCTCAGAAGCTTAACTTTTTTTTCTCTGAGAAAAGCCAAAGTGACAGTAATAGTCGTCTAAACAACAGATGCAGAAGCAGCAGCATCAGTGATCTTCTTAAGAGCGAGACAGACAGAAACTAGAAAGCCACCCAACAAACAAGATCTCTGTCTCTCTCCGCGTATCAAAATTTAACTCTTTTTTTTTTTCTCTCTCTAACTCATAACTTCTCTCCGAGAGAATTTCAGAGACCCCACTTACATAAAACCTACAGATATACATCTATAGATTGAGCTCAGTATCACAAATCTCTCTCACTATATATGTATGTGTCTGTGTTTGTTTGTGTTAAATATACACTTCCAGTCAAGAGTGGATTCTGTTAACAAGACCACCAGTTGTGGCTACTACAAGGAGGTTACCTTCAGATTCTGGAGCTTTCGCAGACTGGGGGGCTGCGTCTTCCTCCGCCGCGGGTTGCGCTGCCCCGGATGAGCTCTCCCTAGGCTTTAATGCCGGACCCACCGCCGCTGGAACCAGCACCGGCCCCACCTCCGGAATGTGGCAAACTGCGTCCTCCAGGCCCATCAATTACGGCCTCGCTCCCACCGAAATGGGCATGGTGGGCCTGCGCGATCTCTTTGTCGTCGCGCCCGCCTCGTCTTTCCACCACAATAACCATCACGGCCACCACCATCACCAGCATGAACCCATCATGTCCAATCCTCATTCCATCAACGGCTCCAACCCCGCCACTGCGCTTGGCATGGGCGTCGGAGTGGGCGTCATCCCCCTCCTCACGGCTACTCCGTGTCTCGCTCCGCCGAACATCGGCGTCGAAGATGAGAACAATGCGCTGAGTAACACGAATCGGGGTGGTGGAGGAATTCAGCTCTGGCAGAATAATCAGCAAACCCAGCATGGGCACTATTTCAAGAAACCCGCGATTCTTGATCATCAAGGTGGTTCTGCGAATTTCTTGCAAAGTGGTGGCAACGGTGGGGGTGGGATCGGTGGTTCGGCAACGACGACGTCTTCAACAACCACATGCCAGGACTGCGGTAACCAGGCCAAGAAAGATTGCAGCCATGGAAGGTGCAGGACTTGTTGCAAGAGTCGCGGTTTTGATTGCGTCACTCATGTCAAGAGCACTTGGGTCCCAGCCGCTCGGCGAAGGGAACGCCAGCTCATGACTGCGTCCGGTTCTGCAGCCGCTGGCTCTTCTGGGGCTACCTCTTGTTCCAAGAAACCTAGACTCATCACCTCGCAAACCACCTCTCATACTTCCACTTCTAATACCACTCCCCCAAGAAGCTTTGATACTAGTTCCAGTCACCAAGGTTTGAGATTTGCTCTTTCTATCTCTCTTTAACTCCTTACACATAGATAATATTCTTAAATATTCACACTTCGTTAGTTTGGGCGAGGTTTAGGGTGTTTGATGTTTGAACCTGCATGATTGTAGTTTTTGCTGAATTCTGCACAGATGGGAATTTTAAAGAGGCATTGCCTGGGCAAGTACGTGCACCGGCTGTTTTCAAGTGCGTACGAGTGACGGCTGTGGAAGACGGCGAGGATGAGTACGCGTATCAGGCGGTTGTAAAGATCGGTGGCCATGTGTTCAAAGGGTTTCTGTATGATCAAGGGATTGAAAATAGAGATGGGTATCCTAATATATCTGAATTGCATCTCGGCGGCGGCGGCGGTGGCGGTAGTAGTGGTGGAGGTGGGGGGAGAAATGGGGCCTCGTCTTCCCCAATCCTTGACCCTTCTGATGTTTATGCAGCCTCCGGCCGAGGACTGCTTGGAGGTTCAAGCTATGGTAATCCAATAAATTGAAGAGTTTTCTTTCTCCTAGAATAAGGTAGTCGATCTAGGGACTGGGAAGGAATGCAGTTCGTCTTCTTCTTTTCATCTTCTTCATCTTTTGTTTTCCACTTTTTCATATGCTTTGCAAAAACTGTTTCATTATTTATATATTCTTGTATCTTATTAACATATCACATGTTCTCAAATTTTCAGCTTCTTGGATTTGATTTTCTTTGTTTGTCGCAGCCTATTTCCTCTTGCCATCGCAATGAGAGGATCATTATATGCTAATAATGCTACATTTCTAACGACTGTAGTCATTTTCTTAACCAGACTACTGAAAATGGAAACTAAAAAAGGAGGAAACAGCTTGTTCTAACTGCTAATAGTAATTACTTGTTTTAGAAATGGGTTATTATGTAATATAATTACATGCTTTTTCTTATTTTTCAAAGGTGAAGGGTACAGTGCAAAGGGTAAAGGTTATTCATCCAAGGAAAATTGTGGTCTCAACCTTTCATTTATATGTTTTCCAATTTTCTCTTGCTGGTATTATAACGTACTTGCCTTGATCATCATCATGTGCTGCTTGATATTAGTAAATTTTTTCTGGTCTAGAAATTCCGATCCCCCTTGTAAAGTATGTATTGTGTGCTTCCTTTTCCTTCCTCGTTTTCATTATTCTTAATCATTTATACTTTCATGGTCGGCACTGAACAATATATGGCAACAGTTTTCTTTCCTGTTAGGTTTGTTTGGTTCAGCATTAACTAGAAGAAAACGTGAATATCGATCATTATTATAGCGCTGCTTTAGACTTTAGCATGAGAAGTTGTAATGTCACCATCATTGTTTGCCAAAGAAAACATGACATCTGCAGATGAACGTCCTTTTCAAGCCACATATATCAACCTCATGATGCGTTTATCACATTTGATGATCTGCAGTATGTGGACAATAACCCTGCTACTGTGTTCGTTTATGAATGCCTGATGTACTTGCTTCTGCATGCTGTTTCCTTTGTTTCGGATAATGTATTCAGCTTTGAATCTCAGAAATGTCGGACCATTCATCCAGCTAGCCTTGGTATAGATTTTTGTCATCATTGACACTGGATATTTCTGCACTCATTGTTTAGCTTCATCAATAATAAATTTACACATAATGCATTAGTTCAGTGCAAGCACAGCTTCTATTACTGAACATACTGATATGTAGATATTATTCTGCGTTGTGGTTGTTGGATGTCTTTGTCTTTTCTTTTGTTTTGTCCTTAGCGTATGCCTCAAGTACGTGGGTGATCAAAACTATATATACAATGTACTGAGATGTGTATGTGGCCCTCAGATGCTGCAGGTGTATGTGAATTCACTTTTTGGCTATGATCTAGCTAGCATGCTAATGTTGACTTCTCTCGATTAAACAAGTTGAGAGGAATCTGACATGAATTCAATGCTAATTGCTTGGGTTTTCTGATTAGAAAAAAAAAAATTGCTTGGGTTTTCTTTTTACCTCACATGCTGTCCCCCTTTGGATGTCTGCAAATAATCATGAATTATAAATGGGTATTGGATTTTATCATGTGGATTGCATTATAATTCACTTCTTTTTATATTGGTCGTGTTGTTACATTGGATATGCTGCATTCCACTTTTAATTTTGTACCGCATCTTTCTGTTTAAGGACATGCACATTATCTTGTTCTTTGCTTTATCAGATGCTTTGTGCACATGTAGTACTGTTTGTATGTCTTTGATTATTTAACTTATTGGATAATCACATGTAAAATAATTCTCGAGCCCAGCACCCCAAAACAGATGCATCTTTCCTACACAATATGATTGCGTCCAGAAAGAAAGATGTCTTGGCAATAAAACTATAAATAGTCATGTTCATGATCATAGTTCTTCTGTGATTCGGCATTTAATTTGTTTGTGAGATGCCATGCTGGTGTTAGATCTGTGTAAAACAGAGAGGGAGCTGAGGAATTATGTTCTTTGGTTTATCAATGGTGCTAAAAATATTCTTTTATGGCTTTCTTCCCCAGTTGCACGAAGTTATGATGTTACCCATTTATATATAGATCTCCACTACAACTTGGTATTTCATGTTTGGTCATGAATTAATTGGCTACTGTGTCACTGTGTGCGTGTGGCCGTGTGTGAGGGAGGGATGGAGGGAGGGTGCAGTTTTGCTAGAGAGAGAGAGATAGCTAGGGAGGACAGGTGTTTTGCTCAATTGTTATAGTAAAAACTAGGCCATTTCCATTGAAGTGAGAAATTCATCTAGCAAGATTTTCTATTATTATATGCTCATCTATAGGAAAGGAAAAATGTTATATACCAGGAAATTCATCCCACTCCTATGCTTTGTATTGGCATGATATTATCTATCAATACTGGAATAAATTAATTTGAAAAAAAAGAATTGATCCAATGCTTGAGGGGCCGGCAATCGTCCTTCGTTTTTTAGTATTGCAAACAGAAAGCAGAAGTCTATATGAACAAACTGAAGATTATAAGATTTATTGAAGTACAGTACTAGTTTTGGCCATCCCACGACTTCATTTGGGTTGCTTTAAAAACTTGACTACATCAGCAAAAAGAAAAAACACTAAAAAATTAATTTTTCAGTTTGCAAATTGCAAGAGGTTTATGCTACCTGCACATTCTAGATTTTGCTACTTTTTGTTTATGATACCTTCAGGGTTATGGTGTGCCTCTTCTTGTTTACATCTGTAGGCTTCAGTACTCAAAGACAGAAACTGAGTTACTGACTGAAACACACACTCGTCATTTGTGCACACATGCAATACATGATACGATGCATGAATTTGTGTTGTCTCCAAGTTTCAAGATTATTTTGGTCATTTTATTTTTTGTTTTCTGATCTGCAAGTTGTAGGGATCATATTTTTATTTTTATTTTGGTCTTTCAAGCCTTTGGCTTTCTTTGTTGAATGCTATAATTTCTCTGGGTGTTATGCATCTATATATAAGGCTCGTTTTCATTGAGTGGTGATCATTCCTGCAGCTTCGTGGGAATTATTGAGAAGTAATCACTACAACTCTAGAGATATTAATCCCTTTTGTGTGGATTTCCTTTGATGAGTGATGTGAGTTTTATCTACCATTTGGGCGTACGTGTTCTTTGTTTTGCTTGCATTTCTCTGTATTTTCTGTGAAGATGGTGATAATGGTGGATCGATTCTAATGGTTCTTGTCTTTCTGCAATGTGCACGTATCGTGCAGGTGGATAGCTCTTTCTAATTTGAGTAATGCTTTATACAATTGTGGAGTGCGTAAATGCCGTACAATCGTTTTGAAAAAGAATAGAATTTACTGTTAAAAAATTTATTTATTTATTTTTTCACGTGGATTCTGTATTCATTCACTTTTTTCAAAGTGATTGTACGACTCTTGCGTACTTACAACTGTAACTATCATTTCTCGTTTAATTCTTAATAGAGTTGTGCTCTAACATTTCATCTTTGCATTGACTGTTTCATATTATTTGGATGAGCTTTCTCTTTCTTGATTATCACCGTTTGAGGGCTGTGAATTGAGTGCAGAGATCACCCCAAACCATTCAAAATAGAGGTCTGTGTTGTGTGCAATGGAATTGTGTAGTCTGTTACATAATTGGCATAAATCAATCGAGTTTGTTATTTTTGCTGAGAAGTGCTATTAGGTTCACAAAGAGCTTTGATCCTCTACCCATGGCCCATATCCACTCGGCTTAACTGTGAGGCCCAAGTTGGGCTGAACTTAAATTTCAAGAAAAAGCCAACCCCATTCCCGAAGGATTTGTTACGTACGATCCAAACATCCCGAATCGTTTTCCCCACCCTAATTTTGGGTTGGTCGAATCCGACACAAAGGTTCAACAATTCTCAACCCGAGCCATTAGTGTTTTCTCCAATAAAATAGGCAAAAAGGTGACAGTTTATTTTTTTTAAATGCAAACGAAACCAAAAATGAAAATGAGTAATGTTATATGAATTTCAGGATATGTGAATTTTGTGCAGTTTTATAAAAAAAAAAAAAGAGGCAATGCTACACAACTTTTCCAACTTTCACACACTACATTTTTTTTAAAATTTTTTAACATTTTTTTAAAATTTTATTTTGAGTTTATTCTTTTTAAACTAATTCAATTCTTCTATTCATGATTCATATATGAAATATTTGATAAAAAATAAAAAATAAAAAATAAAAAATAAGTATAATGTATGGAGGTTGTGTGAATAGTAAAAGGTTGTGTAGATTTTTTGTTAAAAAAAATATGGACCCTATATGGAAAAAGTGAACTTTTTTATGCATATCGCATATGTGCTCCATTTTTCTCAAATAGTCAACAGTTGGTAAGATAATTTGAATATAGAACATTCATAATTTAATAAAAATTTGTTGCAAACAATGAAAGAGAGTAGGCCTAGGTCGGGTCCACATACCCAGCCTACCTAGCCCTTGCTTGAGGTAGGGTTATCCACCCGCATTAGACGAACAGGCATTCGCCCACGCACAAAGGTGGGAGAGGGTGTCGGGTTAGGCTTTGGCCCTGCCTGGATTTCACTTGTCTATCCCACATATATATATATATATGCACAATCATATATATTTTAAAAAAATTAGAATGAAACGTCGTCATTTAGTTTCAGGGTAAATTACCTCTTCTTAGTGTATTCTCTCTCTTTTTCTCACAAGGGTATATTGGAGAAAACACCCTAGACTGACTCTCCATCTCTTTCTTTCTTTCTCTTCTCTCTCAATCCCCATACTGTCTAGAGTCCCCCCATCTTCTATCTCCTCCTTCCTCACCAACCCCAGCCCCGTAGCAAGTCTTTTTTTATTTTATCTTCCTCCTCCTCCATCTCTTCTTGTTGTTTCTCTTCCTCCATTTTTCTTCTCAAAGTGATTCTCTAGATACCCACGAAATAGTTGTGGTTCTCTGAGCAAACTCACGGCCATGCCGTGGCTCGTGGGTATCTCATTGAGGTTTGGTTTGTGTATTTTTGTTGTTGGATATGTGTATTTGAAGTTTGATGTGTAGATTTGATGAATAGATCTATAAATTTGGTGAACGGATCTATGGATTTGAGGCGTTTAGCAGATTTTGGATGGACAAGACTATCCGTCCATCCGAGAGTCCAGTGAGGTCACCCATCCATGTGGGACGGGGCCATATGCAACCCCCCACCAATGTGAGTATGGGGTAGGTGGCTGGCTACTCGACCACATAGGGCTGGTAGCAGGCTTAAAAGAGAGACAGAATCAATGTAGTTTAGTATTATAACCTATTGGATTACATAATGGTATTTTACAATTAATTTTAATAATTATCATCTCCAACTCGTATTTTCTTATTTTATCCAGCACATATGTGTCAATTTCAAGATGAAATTTATAGTTTTACCATTCTCCTCATTATTATTATAAAAAAAAAAAAAAAAAAAAGACAAACAAATTTATAGCTTTGGATAGATGAAGTAGATGTTACCAACCTACAATTTTGTCTTCTCTTGCACCAACCTCCTTTCTTCCAAGAAAATGCAATGCACCAACTTCCCCTCGTATGTGTCAAGGATTGCAGAGTTTACAACCAAATCCGCCTATGCCTAACTAACATCTCTCATATCTCTAACACTATCAATGTGTAAAATATGTTGTATATGTAAAAGAAAAATGCTTGGGCCACCGAGAATTATTAATGAGTTTGTGATTTTTTTTGAAAATATTTAAAGAGGTTTAAAAAGTATTTAAAAAAAAAAGAAAAAGAAAAATGCATTTTGCACTATCGATACAATGCAAGAGCCATCTTTTTTGGTAATCCTAGCATTGTCCTATGTAAAAAACCATTTTTAGTCATTTTCTAGTACCATAAAAAACTGGGAAAAAAAAATCAGTTGATTTTCTGTGGTACAGGGGCTTCTCTTTGCATTGAAGAAAACTTCAATACAAGAAATAATGGAAGAAGGACCACCTTGTGGCCCCACTCCCTTTCAATTTTCAAATTTTATTACTTTTTTAATTGTCTCTTGTTATACAAATTATTCCATGAGTGTTAGACAGAGACCCTCTATCCATTCTTCTGTATCTGATTAAATTTTAGAGAATAAAAAATTTAGATTTAGAATTTGGCCAAGAATTCTAAAGCCTGGTCTGGTTATATAGATGAAATGAGATATAATGAAAAATTTATAAATCGTAATGAGATAATTTATGAATAGTAGTAAAATGGTTTAAATTAAGATTTTTATGGAATTTTTAAAAAAGAGAGAGAAAAAGTTGAATAAAAAAATTATAAAATTAAAAGAGAGTTAGAATATAACTTTTAAAATAATTTTTATTTTGAATTTTGAAAATTTTTTAATAATTAGATAATAATTAGATGAAAAAATTAAAAAATTGAAATTAAAAAATATTTGTATTTAAATTATGTTTGGACGTTGAGATAAATATAATTTAAAAAACTTGTGAAACCAAACTAGACCTAATATCCAAAATAAAAAAAAAAACATAAAAAGGTGTTATAAATGAAAAATAGACCCATTAATCGAACAGATCCGACTAAAGAAAAGTCANGGGAGGACAGGTGTTTTGCTCAATTGTTATAGTAAAAACTAGGCCATTTCCATTGAAGTGAGAAATTCATCTAGCAAGATTTTCTATTATTATATGCTCATCTATAGGAAAGGAAAAATGTTATATACCAGGAAATTCATCCCACTCCTATGCTTTGTATTGGCATGATATTATCTATCAATACTGGAATAAATTAATTTGAAAAAAAAGAATTGATCCAATGCTTGAGGGGCCGGCAATCGTCCTTCGTTTTTTAGTATTGCAAACAGAAAGCAGAAGTCTATATGAACAAACTGAAGATTATAAGATTTATTGAAGTACAGTACTAGTTTTGGCCATCCCACGACTTCATTTGGGTTGCTTTAAAAACTTGACTACATCAGCAAAAAGAAAAAACACTAAAAAATTAATTTTTCAGTTTGCAAATTGCAAGAGGTTTATGCTACCTGCACATTCTAGATTTTGCTACTTTTTGTTTATGATACCTTCAGGGTTATGGTGTGCCTCTTCTTGTTTACATCTGTAGGCTTCAGTACTCAAAGACAGAAACTGAGTTACTGACTGAAACACACACTCGTCATTTGTGCACACATGCAATACATGATACGATGCATGAATTTGTGTTGTCTCCAAGTTTCAAGATTATTTTGGTCATTTTATTTTTTGTTTTCTGATCTGCAAGTTGTAGGGATCATATTTTTATTTTTATTTTGGTCTTTCAAGCCTTTGGCTTTCTTTGTTGAATGCTATAATTTCTCTGGGTGTTATGCATCTATATATAAGGCTCGTTTTCATTGAGTGGTGATCATTCCTGCAGCTTCGTGGGAATTATTGAGAAGTAATCACTACAACTCTAGAGATATTAATCCCTTTTGTGTGGATTTCCTTTGATGAGTGATGTGAGTTTTATCTACCATTTGGGCGTACGTGTTCTTTGTTTTGCTTGCATTTCTCTGTATTTTCTGTGAAGATGGTGATAATGGTGGATCGATTCTAATGGTTCTTGTCTTTCTGCAATGTGCACGTATCGTGCAGGTGGATAGCTCTTTCTAATTTGAGTAATGCTTTATACAATTGTGGAGTGCGTAAATGCCGTACAATCGTTTTGAAAAAGAATAGAATTTACTGTTAAAAAATTTATTTATTTATTTTTTCACGTGGATTCTGTATTCATTCACTTTTTTCAAAGTGATTGTACGACTCTTGCGTACTTACAACTGTAACTATCATTTCTCGTTTAATTCTTAATAGAGTTGTGCTCTAACATTTCATCTTTGCATTGACTGTTTCATATTATTTGGATGAGCTTTCTCTTTCTTGATTATCACCGTTTGAGGGCTGTGAATTGAGTGCAGAGATCACCCCAAACCATTCAAAATAGAGGTCTGTGTTGTGTGCAATGGAATTGTGTAGTCTGTTACATAATTGGCATAAATCAATCGAGTTTGTTATTTTTGCTGAGAAGTGCTATTAGGTTCACAAAGAGCTTTGATCCTCTACCCATGGCCCATATCCACTCGGCTTAACTGTGAGGCCCAAGTTGGGCTGAACTTAAATTTCAAGAAAAAGCCAACCCCATTCCCGAAGGATTTGTTACGTACGATCCAAACATCCCGAATCGTTTTCCCCACCCTAATTTTGGGTTGGTCGAATCCGACACAAAGGTTCAACAATTCTCAACCCGAGCCATTAGTGTTTTCTCCAATAAAATAGGCAAAAAGGTGACAGTTTATTTTTTTTAAATGCAAACGAAACCAAAAATGAAAATGAGTAATGTTATATGAATTTCAGGATATGTGAATTTTGTGCAGTTTTATAAAAAAAAAAAAAGAGGCAATGCTACACAACTTTTCCAACTTTCACACACTACATTTTTTTTAAAATTTTTTAACATTTTTTTAAAATTTTATTTTGAGTTTATTCTTTTTAAACTAATTCAATTCTTCTATTCATGATTCATATATGAAATATTTGATAAAAAATAAAAAATAAAAAATAAAAAATAAGTATAATGTATGGAGGTTGTGTGAATAGTAAAAGGTTGTGTAGATTTTTTGTTAAAAAAAATATGGACCCTATATGGAAAAAGTGAACTTTTTTATGCATATCGCATATGTGCTCCATTTTTCTCAAATAGTCAACAGTTGGTAAGATAATTTGAATATAGAACATTCATAATTTAATAAAAATTTGTTGCAAACAATGAAAGAGAGTAGGCCTAGGTCGGGTCCACATACCCAGCCTACCTAGCCCTTGCTTGAGGTAGGGTTATCCACCCGCATTAGACGAACAGGCATTCGCCCACGCACAAAGGTGGGAGAGGGTGTCGGGTTAGGCTTTGGCCCTGCCTGGATTTCACTTGTCTATCCCACATATATATATATATATGCACAATCATATATATTTTAAAAAAATTAGAATGAAACGTCGTCATTTAGTTTCAGGGTAAATTACCTCTTCTTAGTGTATTCTCTCTCTTTTTCTCACAAGGGTATATTGGAGAAAACACCCTAGACTGACTCTCCATCTCTTTCTTTCTTTCTCTTCTCTCTCAATCCCCATACTGTCTAGAGTCCCCCCATCTTCTATCTCCTCCTTCCTCACCAACCCCAGCCCCGTAGCAAGTCTTTTTTTATTTTATCTTCCTCCTCCTCCATCTCTTCTTGTTGTTTCTCTTCCTCCATTTTTCTTCTCAAAGTGATTCTCTAGATACCCACGAAATAGTTGTGGTTCTCTGAGCAAACTCACGGCCATGCCGTGGCTCGTGGGTATCTCATTGAGGTTTGGTTTGTGTATTTTTGTTGTTGGATATGTGTATTTGAAGTTTGATGTGTAGATTTGATGAATAGATCTATAAATTTGGTGAACGGATCTATGGATTTGAGGCGTTTAGCAGATTTTGGATGGACAAGACTATCCGTCCATCCGAGAGTCCAGTGAGGTCACCCATCCATGTGGGACGGGGCCATATGCAACCCCCCACCAATGTGAGTATGGGGTAGGTGGCTGGCTACTCGACCACATAGGGCTGGTAGCAGGCTTAAAAGAGAGACAGAATCAATGTAGTTTAGTATTATAACCTATTGGATTACATAATGGTATTTTACAATTAATTTTAATAATTATCATCTCCAACTCGTATTTTCTTATTTTATCCAGCACATATGTGTCAATTTCAAGATGAAATTTATAGTTTTACCATTCTCCTCATTATTATTATAAAAAAAAAAAAAAAAAAAAGACAAACAAATTTATAGCTTTGGATAGATGAAGTAGATGTTACCAACCTACAATTTTGTCTTCTCTTGCACCAACCTCCTTTCTTCCAAGAAAATGCAATGCACCAACTTCCCCTCGTATGTGTCAAGGATTGCAGAGTTTACAACCAAATCCGCCTATGCCTAACTAACATCTCTCATATCTCTAACACTATCAATGTGTAAAATATGTTGTATATGTAAAAGAAAAATGCTTGGGCCACCGAGAATTATTAATGAGTTTGTGATTTTTTTTGAAAATATTTAAAGAGGTTTAAAAAGTATTTAAAAAAAAAAGAAAAAGAAAAATGCATTTTGCACTATCGATACAATGCAAGAGCCATCTTTTTTGGTAATCCTAGCATTGTCCTATGTAAAAAACCATTTTTAGTCATTTTCTAGTACCATAAAAAACTGGGAAAAAAAAATCAGTTGATTTTCTGTGGTACAGGGGCTTCTCTTTGCATTGAAGAAAACTTCAATACAAGAAATAATGGAAGAAGGACCACCTTGTGGCCCCACTCCCTTTCAATTTTCAAATTTTATTACTTTTTTAATTGTCTCTTGTTATACAAATTATTCCATGAGTGTTAGACAGAGACCCTCTATCCATTCTTCTGTATCTGATTAAATTTTAGAGAATAAAAAATTTAGATTTAGAATTTGGCCAAGAATTCTAAAGCCTGGTCTGGTTATATAGATGAAATGAGATATAATGAAAAATTTATAAATCGTAATGAGATAATTTATGAATAGTAGTAAAATGGTTTAAATTAAGATTTTTATGGAATTTTTAAAAAAGAGAGAGAAAAAGTTGAATAAAAAAATTATAAAATTAAAAGAGAGTTAGAATATAACTTTTAAAATAATTTTTATTTTGAATTTTGAAAATTTTTTAATAATTAGATAATAATTAGATGAAAAAATTAAAAAATTGAAATTAAAAAATATTTGTATTTAAATTATGTTTGGACGTTGAGATAAATATAATTTAAAAAACTTGTGAAACCAAACTAGACCTAATATCCAAAATAAAAAAAAAAACATAAAAAGGTGTTATAAATGAAAAATAGACCCATTAATCGAACAGATCCGACTAAAGAAAAGTCATTTTTTTTTATACAATGTTTAAAATAAATTACATAAACTTTACCCTTTTTTTTAGCCTACTTTTCTCTCGTGTCATTACTATTCAAAAGATCAAATTAGTAGAAAATTTACTTCACTTTTTCCAGATATTTATTTATTTATTTATTAAAAATATTTTAATCCCAAAAAAAATCTTATAAAAATATTATTCAAATTCAAAGGTTGATAAAAAAACTTGACCAAATAACATTTGGCTTTGAGCATCTCTCTTCATACAATATATTCTACACAGCAACAGCGGCAATGCATATTGAGGAGGATAGGTTGCATCTCTTTTTAGAATAGATACAGTATGGAAGGATTAAGCTACATTCTTATCATTGCCACATGTCATATTTATTTTATTTATTTTTTTATTTTTTCTATAACAAGTATATGGTGCATAGATGATAAGTAAAATAACTCAATTAGTTTAATAAGAATAAAATAAAAAAAAAATTTAAAATATATAAAATGTGTGGTGTAAGATGATAAGTAGCATCCCTNAGAAACTGAGTTACTGACTGAAACACACACTCGTCATTTGTGCACACATGCAATACATGATACGATGCATGAATTTGTGTTGTCTCCAAGTTTCAAGATTATTTTGGTCATTTTATTTTTTGTTTTCTGATCTGCAAGTTGTAGGGATCATATTTTTATTTTTATTTTGGTCTTTCAAGCCTTTGGCTTTCTTTGTTGAATGCTATAATTTCTCTGGGTGTTATGCATCTATATATAAGGCTCGTTTTCATTGAGTGGTGATCATTCCTGCAGCTTCGTGGGAATTATTGAGAAGTAATCACTACAACTCTAGAGATATTAATCCCTTTTGTGTGGATTTCCTTTGATGAGTGATGTGAGTTTTATCTACCATTTGGGCGTACGTGTTCTTTGTTTTGCTTGCATTTCTCTGTATTTTCTGTGAAGATGGTGATAATGGTGGATCGATTCTAATGGTTCTTGTCTTTCTGCAATGTGCACGTATCGTGCAGGTGGATAGCTCTTTCTAATTTGAGTAATGCTTTATACAATTGTGGAGTGCGTAAATGCCGTACAATCGTTTTGAAAAAGAATAGAATTTACTGTTAAAAAATTTATTTATTTATTTTTTCACGTGGATTCTGTATTCATTCACTTTTTTCAAAGTGATTGTACGACTCTTGCGTACTTACAACTGTAACTATCATTTCTCGTTTAATTCTTAATAGAGTTGTGCTCTAACATTTCATCTTTGCATTGACTGTTTCATATTATTTGGATGAGCTTTCTCTTTCTTGATTATCACCGTTTGAGGGCTGTGAATTGAGTGCAGAGATCACCCCAAACCATTCAAAATAGAGGTCTGTGTTGTGTGCAATGGAATTGTGTAGTCTGTTACATAATTGGCATAAATCAATCGAGTTTGTTATTTTTGCTGAGAAGTGCTATTAGGTTCACAAAGAGCTTTGATCCTCTACCCATGGCCCATATCCACTCGGCTTAACTGTGAGGCCCAAGTTGGGCTGAACTTAAATTTCAAGAAAAAGCCAACCCCATTCCCGAAGGATTTGTTACGTACGATCCAAACATCCCGAATCGTTTTCCCCACCCTAATTTTGGGTTGGTCGAATCCGACACAAAGGTTCAACAATTCTCAACCCGAGCCATTAGTGTTTTCTCCAATAAAATAGGCAAAAAGGTGACAGTTTATTTTTTTTAAATGCAAACGAAACCAAAAATGAAAATGAGTAATGTTATATGAATTTCAGGATATGTGAATTTTGTGCAGTTTTATAAAAAAAAAAAAAGAGGCAATGCTACACAACTTTTCCAACTTTCACACACTACATTTTTTTTAAAATTTTTTAACATTTTTTTAAAATTTTATTTTGAGTTTATTCTTTTTAAACTAATTCAATTCTTCTATTCATGATTCATATATGAAATATTTGATAAAAAATAAAAAATAAAAAATAAAAAATAAGTATAATGTATGGAGGTTGTGTGAATAGTAAAAGGTTGTGTAGATTTTTTGTTAAAAAAAATATGGACCCTATATGGAAAAAGTGAACTTTTTTATGCATATCGCATATGTGCTCCATTTTTCTCAAATAGTCAACAGTTGGTAAGATAATTTGAATATAGAACATTCATAATTTAATAAAAATTTGTTGCAAACAATGAAAGAGAGTAGGCCTAGGTCGGGTCCACATACCCAGCCTACCTAGCCCTTGCTTGAGGTAGGGTTATCCACCCGCATTAGACGAACAGGCATTCGCCCACGCACAAAGGTGGGAGAGGGTGTCGGGTTAGGCTTTGGCCCTGCCTGGATTTCACTTGTCTATCCCACATATATATATATATATGCACAATCATATATATTTTAAAAAAATTAGAATGAAACGTCGTCATTTAGTTTCAGGGTAAATTACCTCTTCTTAGTGTATTCTCTCTCTTTTTCTCACAAGGGTATATTGGAGAAAACACCCTAGACTGACTCTCCATCTCTTTCTTTCTTTCTCTTCTCTCTCAATCCCCATACTGTCTAGAGTCCCCCCATCTTCTATCTCCTCCTTCCTCACCAACCCCAGCCCCGTAGCAAGTCTTTTTTTATTTTATCTTCCTCCTCCTCCATCTCTTCTTGTTGTTTCTCTTCCTCCATTTTTCTTCTCAAAGTGATTCTCTAGATACCCACGAAATAGTTGTGGTTCTCTGAGCAAACTCACGGCCATGCCGTGGCTCGTGGGTATCTCATTGAGGTTTGGTTTGTGTATTTTTGTTGTTGGATATGTGTATTTGAAGTTTGATGTGTAGATTTGATGAATAGATCTATAAATTTGGTGAACGGATCTATGGATTTGAGGCGTTTAGCAGATTTTGGATGGACAAGACTATCCGTCCATCCGAGAGTCCAGTGAGGTCACCCATCCATGTGGGACGGGGCCATATGCAACCCCCCACCAATGTGAGTATGGGGTAGGTGGCTGGCTACTCGACCACATAGGGCTGGTAGCAGGCTTAAAAGAGAGACAGAATCAATGTAGTTTAGTATTATAACCTATTGGATTACATAATGGTATTTTACAATTAATTTTAATAATTATCATCTCCAACTCGTATTTTCTTATTTTATCCAGCACATATGTGTCAATTTCAAGATGAAATTTATAGTTTTACCATTCTCCTCATTATTATAAAAAAAAAAAAAAAAAAAAAAACAAATTTATAGCTTTGAATAGATGAAGTAGATGTTACCAACCTACAATTTTGTCTTCTCTTGCACCAACCTCCTTTCTTCCAAGAAAATGCAATGCACCAACTTCCCCTCGTATGTGTCAAGGATTGCAGAGTTTACAACCAAATCCGCCTATGCCTAACTAACATCTCTCATATCTCTAACACTATCAATGTGTAAAATATGTTGTATATGTAAAAGAAAAATGCTTGGGCCACCGAGAATTATTAATGAGTTTGTGATTTTTTTTGAAAATATTTAAAGAGGTTTAAAAAGTATTTAAAAAAAAAAGAAAAAGAAAAATGCATTTTGCACTATCGATACAATGCAAGAGCCATCTTTTTTGGTAATCCTAGCATTGTCCTATGTAAAAAACCATTTTTAGTCATTTTCTAGTACCATAAAAAACTGGGAAAAAAAAATCAGTTGATTTTCTGTGGTACAGGGGCTTCTCTTTGCATTGAAGAAAACTTCAATACAAGAAATAATGGAAGAAGGACCACCTTGTGGCCCCACTCCCTTTCAATTTTCAAATTTTATTACTTTTTTAATTGTCTCTTGTTATACAAATTATTCCATGAGTGTTAGACAGAGACCCTCTATCCATTCTTCTGTATCTGATTAAATTTTAGAGAATAAAAAATTTAGATTTAGAATTTGGCCAAGAATTCTAAAGCCTGGTCTGGTTATATAGATGAAATGAGATATAATGAAAAATTTATAAATCGTAATGAGATAATTTATGAATAGTAGTAAAATGGTTTAAATTAAGATTTTTATGGAATTTTTAAAAAAGAGAGAGAAAAAGTTGAATAAAAAAATTATAAAATTAAAAGAGAGTTAGAATATAACTTTTAAAATAATTTTTATTTTGAATTTTGAAAATTTTTTAATAATTAGATAATAATTAGATGAAAAAATTAAAAAATTGAAATTAAAAAATATTTGTATTTAAATTATGTTTGGACGTTGAGATAAATATAATTTAAAAAACTTGTGAAACCAAACTAGACCTAATATCCAAAATAAAAAAAAAAACATAAAAAGGTGTTATAAATGAAAAATAGACCCATTAATCGAACAGATCCGACTAAAGAAAAGTCATTTTTTTTTATACAATGTTTAAAATAAATTACATAAACTTTACCCTTTTTTTTAGCCTACTTTTCTCTCGTGTCATTACTATTCAAAAGATCAAATTAGTAGAAAATTTACTTCACTTTTTCCAGATATTTATTTATTTATTTATTAAAAATATTTTAATCCCAAAAAAATCTTATAAAAATATTATTCAAATTCAAAGGTTGATAAAAAAACTTGACCAAATAACATTTGGCTTTGAGCATCTCTCTTCATACAATATATTCTACACAGCAACAGCGGCAATGCATATTGAGGAGGATAGGTTGCATCTCTTTTTAGAATAGATACAGTATGGAAGGATTAAGCTACATTCTTATCATTGCCACATGTCATATTTATTTTATTTATTTTTTTATTTTTTCTATAACAAGTATATGGTGCATAGATGATAAGTAAAATAACTCAATTAGTTTAATAAGAATAAAATAAAAAAAAAATTTAAAATATATAAAATGTGTGGTGTAAGATGATAAGTAGCATCCCTTATATATATATATATTATTTATAAATATCCGTATATGCCTTCTCATTCTTCATGGAAGAAAAAGTCAGTCCTTTATTCAGTCTACATACATATTTATGGATTAAAAAAGAAGAAGCAAGTGGATCAGGAAAATGTTAATTTGTCTCCTCACTTTGTTCTTTCATTTTGACTGCTTGTGTATATAATTTTTTTACTTAATAATTAAGAAAATTATTTTTAGTGTATTAATATATATTTTTTTATTTTTAAAAAATATTTAAATATGTTAAAAAAATATAAAAACAAATGAGACAAAAAATAAAAACATACATTGGTCAAATTGAGCGCGGGCAAGGCTCAATGGACAAACGTGTTGGTATTGAATAATCCGACCTGTGGATAACACAACTCTTGCTGTCACCATACCAATAAAAATGCTTTCCTCCCACACAAAATGTCAAAAATAGAGCTTTTTTTCATAACCATCCACGTCTTGTCTTGTCCCACTTGTGAACGTCTAGGTTTTCTTTTCTTTTCTAATAAATAAAAAATATTTTATAAAATGAAACTTATTAATAATAAATCTGACCTGTTGCATTAAAGTTTGTAAACTCCAAAATTTTTTCGCATCTACACATTTTTTATTAAATAATATTTATGTCATTATTATGTAAAAAATGAAAATAATTTAATAATATTTCCTCACACCTCGTCTCCCATGTGGAATCAGAATCTCCCTTTATTGTCTTTGGCATCTCTTTTCCCTCACAACTCTCTCTCTCCACCAATCTCTCTGTATAAATAGCGAGTTTTTGGATCAAGAAATTTTCTTGTCGGTGTTCGGCCGTGTTCTCTCTCATTCCCATTTTCTCTTCCGATTTTAAATTCTATTTATTCCGCTCCATGGCTTCTTCGGTTATCGAGATCGACGGTGAGCACTTAGTCAACGGTCTTCGCGGCCTTGCTATCCAAGATCAGGACCCTCAGGTTCGGTTCTTTTCACGATTGTTTCTTCTTTGATCGGTGCCTCGAGATTTGAGATTCGCGATTTTCAGAAGACAATCTAGTCTTTGTATTCTTTCTTCAAAGAACCAATATGTCTTTTTTAGGTATTTTTCTGGTCTATTGCGTTGTGTTTGGATGCCCGGAAAAGAAAACGAAAGAACTTGCTGGATTCTGAATGGTTTGTTGTTTGTGTTTTGGTTCTTACCTAGGGATAGATAGGGGAAAGCCCATAGGTTTTCAGGTTTCACCTAGTTTTTATTATTTTTATAATTTTAAAATTTCTTACATATCCTCTGGAACCTTGTGTGAAGAGCATGTATAGAATTATTTTCAGGTCTTGCGACACAGTGAGCCTGATTTCGCGTTGTCTTCCTGTTACCATTTCCCTTTGTGCATTTTCCCTTTGATTAATTCTTGGAAGAAAATAAAAACATATTCTCTGGAACTAAACGGTGGGAAATTTAGGAAAGGAAAATAAAAAAACAAGCTTGCTTTGGATACATCGGATGCACGCATTTGTAGTGGTAGATATTTGATTTTTTTTTTTTTAATTGAGCTTAATTTAGAAATTTCCCGGGGCTACTTTGATAGGAACTCCAAGATGGAGGCTTTTTAGTTTCGTCCTTTGTTTTCCTGCATGGTTTCAGTAACTAAAACAATAGTTTAGCAACACATTCTTATTATGGAAGATAGTTAGAATGCAAACAAACGATTCAATGCAAACTGTAGCCAATAGAAACTATTCATGTGTGTTTGAAATTACTGGGTAAAATGCAGATTAAAGCAGAGATTGAGGAAAGGGGGTGTGAAAATCATGGTGGGATCTGCGCGATATGTTTGGATAAAATAGTGCTTCAAGAGACGGCTCTTGTAAAAGGTTGCGAGCATGCTTACTGGTTTGTCTAAGCAATCCCTTTATCTCTCAGTCTCTTAAGTATTCTGGATTTATTGTCTCATTGCTGATACTACTTTTTTGTGGGCCTACGAAATTATGGTTATGGTTGTTTGTATTCATGCTGGAATTCTTTACTGGAATCTGTAATCATAGTTTCTAAAAGGCCTTGGAGTTGGGGTATGCTCCCCCAGGTCCAAGGTTCAAATCCTTTAGGTGCAAACAATCTTTAGGGGCCACACCCACTGGTGAAAAACTAGCAATTTAACCAGTTTCTTGTAGGGAAACTTCCGAGGGTGCAGTGCAAGGGACCGGGGTTTACTCTGCAGGGGTGGGTCCAAAGGGCCCTGCCTTGGAGAGGTTCCCCGACATAAAAAAAAAAAAAGAAAAAAAAGAAAAAAAAGGGGATAATTACTTATGAATATTTTGAACGCCACATTGGAGTGGATGAAACCTTGGATCATAGATCTAGATTGTTTGAAAGGCTATTGTCATAAATACTGTTACTTGTGTCGATTGAACAACTAGGGGCTCTGGCATTATGAGGACAATCATGAATAAGAATGTTGGTATTTCACACGCTGAAAGCATAAGCCTGGTTGTGAGTGATAGCAGAATTCTAGTAAAGTGCTTGATTGTTGCATATTAAAATTTTATGATTTGTGGATGTGGGATTAGGACTACTGGCAGAACATTGGTAATAAATGCCAAAGCACTCATATAAAAACTTACTTGGAATAAAATTCTCTTATTAACTATTAAAAAAAAAAAATACTCATATAAAAATGAGTTCTTGTATGGATGCTATTTTTTATGTTAGCAAATACAAAGAGGGTTTTGTGAGGATACGGGTTATATCCTATCATAAGTAAGAGATTATACATTTGAACTGTATTATGTTTTCTTGATCTATGATGTGGAAAACCTATGTGTTGTTCTACTTGGTGGTGACTGTGGTTAAAAATATCAGCCTATCATGCTGTTAACAGGTTCTACTGCTGAACCTAATAAACACGTAAGTTTGTGTACAAGATGGAAATCTTGAGTGTTGGTTTTACCTGTTTTGGTCAATCAAAGTTACAAAATTCATGCAACACAGATATTACATGTTCTGCTTCAAACTTAGGCTGTTTTTATGCTTAATCTTTGAAATATTTTATATATAATTCTTCAAGTATGTTTTCTCATTTTATTTCTTTTATTTCTCTTTTGTTCTAAGAATTTGTGATGACTTGGATCCATCCTTGAGGCTTACAGTTTGCCTCAAGTTGGGGAGTAAATAAAAAACCTCTTTGCTTTCGTATCGCTTTTTGGGACGTGGTTTAAAAATTGTACTGATCAGGTTCCTGGAATTTGATAAGAGGTATGTTAATCTGTACTATGCAAACTAGTATCAAATGAACATATTGATCACTTGGCATTTTTTTTTTATAAGAATCACTTGGCATTTTTTTTTTCCAGTTATTTCCCACTTCATTTTCTAAAAAGTATTGAACTTGTTTTTACCTGCATGAAAGGGTCTGTCCATAAGTGTAGATAATTTCACACTGCAAGAACTCAAATTTTTATGTTATAACTAGTAATTTTAGGAACTTATACACTCGTCATTAAATACTATTTAATTAGACAACTTTTCATGTTCTCTTTTTTTGCTTGTAATAACTAGTAAGCACTTTTGCCAAGATGATTTGAGATTTCCTGCATGCATATTGTGTCAGTGGGTTAGCAGCCCAGTCAATCTCACTCCATGCAAAGCTTCTTTATTCTTGTCATGTTCATCATACTATGTCTCTCCGTATCTTGATGCACACATGCAATCATTTATGCACTAGTAGTGAAATGGTATCTTAAACAGAGTAGTGGAATGATGTAGGAATATTACTCTGAGATCCGACTCATATGGTCCGTATGTTTCATTAATTATCTAACATGACGTTTGTAACTCTTAACTAGTTATTTTTTCCGGTGATTTCATTTTGGGTACAAATATCTTGTGGTTGCAATGTCATGAAGCATACATGGACTGTTAACATTCCTTTCGAAAGAAGTGATTGGTAACCTTGCGTTATGTCAATGATGTAGATTTGTTGGACCTTTCCAATGATTCTTGAATTTTAGGTCTTGACCCTTGATGAAATGTGACTAATGAGCTCTAAAATAGCTTGGCTGGCTTAAATACTTAGTTTCTTAGGTTCAGTCACTGTTGATCCTATTGTGGTGGCTTTTCTTTGGCAACTTAGAATTCTATATCCTCCATTGCCAATGAATTCTGTGCAAGTATCTTGTATGTAGTTGGTTTGTAACTTTGTGCCATCTCTTTTCGATAAATGATGAAAAAACATCCTGGATTGGTATTTTGCTAGTTTCTTGTTTTGTTTACACAAAACTTGCTGTCTATATCCGCCCCTCCATGCATGCTGAAGAAACTTTGAATTAATTTTATTGCAAGCTCCAGTCTATTTGTGGTATTAGTAAAATTGTGTCATATGGATTGGTGGTTGAATTTTGGATTGAATTTTATTCATACATACATTGTCTATTGATGTAATTTATTGGATCTCGAGTTTGAAGAATTTGATGCTATGATTTCTAGTGTTTGAAGAAATTGAAAACTAGAAATGGATTTCTTGGTCATTGTTCATAATTCTGTTTTCCTTAAAGAGTGGTATGCCATTCTAGTATTTATGGTGTTCTTATGTTGATTATTTGTTTTTTGTAGTGTGACTTGCATCCTCAGATGGGCCACATATAGTCAGAAACCAGCATGCCCTCAGTGTAAACATCCATTTGAGTTCCTTAATGTCCATCGTTCTCTTGATGGCAGGTAGTATTTCCAGACCCTTCTTCTGACTCTCTTTTTCTCTCTCTCCTCTCTCTCTCATGTATTAATAAGGAGAAAACACGAGGTCCTGCTAGAACATATGCTGGTGTGATATGAGTGAATTTTGTTTTGATGGTTCTAAAAGAGGGAAAATACAATCAAAAGATTGAAACGAAATTTTGGCAAAATAAATTTGATGGGGAATCAAGGTCGACAGATAAGAAAGAGAAGCCAAGAGTGGAATTAAGTTGGATATAGCTGTAATTAACCTATGGGAAAATTATATTTTACGTCTCAAATTACCAATCTTTTTTGTTTTATGGCATTCAAATTAACAAAGTTATCACTTGATTTCGAATTGTTAGTTGCAATCTTGCCCCTATTATAATCATGTTACATTGTCAAATAAAATTCTTCCCTCAGAGAACGAAGAAGCTTGATTTTCTGGTATCTTTTTGTTTGGCATTTTTCTCTGATTGCAGTACTAATTTCAGAAACTATAAGTGACACATCTTTATTGGCAGTGTCAACGATTACATGTTTGAGGAGAGTGTCTGCCTACTCCTTAGAGCTACTTGGTTTAAGCCTTTGATTGTGGAGGAACGGGAAGACGTTTATGATGATCCTGAAGATTATTATCCATATGAGGACGAGGACGACGAGGAAGATGGGCTAGATGAAGTTTACTTCAGTGGTTCATCACATCTTCGTATTGGTAACAGAAGGTGGGGAGATAATGGATTTGTCAGGGCAGGACGTCAAGAAGCACGGCCAGTCTATCGACCAAGTTTCCAGGACTCTGGTGCCAGTTCATCATCCCGAGAGCCTAAGGAGGCTGCTGCGAAAAGCACAACTGGACGACGAGCAAAAAGGGCACTTAAACGTGAAGCAGCTGACAAAGCTGCTGCAGCAAAGCATCAGCAGCGTCTGGTGAGGTTGGGTCGGACGTGAGGCCATTTGTGTAAGCATCTAAGCGGGGCCTCTAAACTTGATGTCCCTTTGTACAATATATTCTCTCTGCTTTTAACATTGTGAAATAATGTTCAATCATCTGTAAAATGAAATTACCCATGTGAAATAATGACATTGTAGTTGGTTCGGTCTCTTTAGTGTCTCGATTTATTGGTTTTTGCAGTATTGTGCAATCTTGACTTGCTTGCATTGCAAGAGGCATTCTTTCAATTTGACATGCTAGCCTTTCGACATTAGTTTGTAAATAGAATATTTGTATATTAAACAGGACATGAATGGAGTTAAATTGTGAGCTTTTATCACAAACTTAACCCCAGTGATCATGATCTCCTGCTATCATTTCCTAATTCTAATATCGTTGTTCTTTCTTCCTCATTGGGTTTTCCCCTTTTATGCATTATAAGTTCAAACTTATTTGGAATTTGTATCGGTTAGGAAAACTGATGACAAAGCTTGCAATTTTTTTGGCAAATTCATTACATTCATTGAAGAAATTACGGAAGCAAGAGAGGGTAAAAAAAAAAAAAAGCTGTACTAATCTAGAAGACATGATCAGGCGTAAAAGAAACCCAAAGCCAAGTTGAAGGTTTCGCGTTCTCTCGACGGGTTTGAATCTCTTAAAACTTCTCTCGGGTTTAGAGCGACTGATCAGAGGATACACGAGGTGGGACTTATAATATTAATTATGTCTATTTTCTCAGTCTAATTAAATTTGAATAGAAACTCTTAAAAGAGTATTGACTGTGGTTTATGCATTTTTATATGTAAAATCATATCTTTTGAAGATTGATTTTGCATATGAAGAAAAACTTCCACATTAGATTATGCATCTTTGAATTAAATAATAATAAAATATTATTATTTTATTATTATTATTTATTTTTTAGAGAGAGACCCAAAAATTAGTACATCTAGGGAATTTGTATATCTTCTAGAGGGGCATTGTCATTTTCTTTTCCACTTTTTGTCTTTTTTTATAATCTGATTGACCGATTTTTACCATGCCAAGGATTTGAAAAAAGATCGTAAATAAATCATTGCAAAATAGTAAAATACTAAAGAAAACACCATAGACCATTAAATCAACCCCATAAGCTCGATGCTCGATGACGAATGGCTTGCAGAGCTCGATGAGCTTGATGGCTTGTCGTTGATGAGCAACCAACAAAGAAAAAACAGAAATTTCGAAGTTGGTGTTAGGATGTGGGGTTTTTTGGATTCCTTTTGGTGTAGAGAGAGAGCAAGGAGAAAGTAATTAGTAATTTCGAAGCTGATAGAGTTTTCATTGTTGTTGAGAGAGAGAGAGAGAGGAGGAGAGATAAAAAAGAGTTGTAAAATAATGTTTGAGGAGTGAACATTGTTAATTTGAAGAAATACTGTTCATAGATATACAAAAATTTGAAGATGCATAATCCAATACAGGTAATTTTGGAGAGATATTATGCAAATATGAAGATGAATATAAAGATGTATAAGCCACTACCAATACTCCCAAGTCTTGTAAGATAAAGGCCTAACAACTTGTTGCACCTCAATTAATTATCTGATCACTCCAGTTTATCTGATCATTCTATTTCTTCATGATTCCACCCCCTTTCGGTATCATACATATATATATATATATGTATGTATGTGTGTGTATGTCTTATATATCATCCAACGTTATTCAAGCACTTGCGCTTGAGGAATTCCCATCGGAATCAATGTCTGCCACTACATCCCGTGGCACTATATATGCACGTCGTCGTTTGCATTTTCCTCAAATATAAAAGGGGTTGATTGGCCCCCTTCCCATTTTGCCCATCTCGACGAAAACTGCTTTCACCGTCTTCATCTGTTTCTCTTCTACATCCACGAAGCCCCATCGTCCTCCACGAAGTCGCCACCCCATGAAGCCAAAGCCCACCGCAACCCAGTCAAGGAAGTTACAATGGAACAAGTCATTTACTTAATGCAGATTCATGGATTCAACAGTGATCTTCAACTTTGCAGGCAGCTCTCCCAACTGGTGGAACTTGCCAACACATAATAATTGAAAAGAAAACTGGGATGTGTAGCTAGCAAAGATGATATGTTACGTACAAGTTTTAGGTGTTTAAGTCTTCTATAGGATTTTTGTAAAAAAGTGAACTTAACTCGAAAATAATTATTATTTTTTATATTTTTTCATGGTAGATTCCATTTTTTTTACAATGTACCTGTTAGTTGGGGCCTGTATAAAACATTCATAATCAACAAATTAAGATATATATATATATTTATATATATGCTATTGCCAAAAATAGGCCATTGTCATATCATCTATGTTTGTCAAAAAATAGAAAATTTTCTTTAATTGATCATCCTTGTATATCTTTACAAAAGCGCAGATTCTTACAATTAATCGAAATCTTTTTCTTTTTATTTTCTCCTCTTGAAAAGAAGGCTTAATTATGATCGGCCACCCGCCCATATATGTTAAATGAGCAATGCTATTCATAAGCCCATACACCACACACCAAAAAAATTTTTTTTTTAAATTTTATTTAAAGTTTTTTTTTGGTTTTATTCTTCTTAAAACAATTGAATTCTTCTATTCATCATCCATATAACACACATTTGATAAGAGAAAAAAATTAAACAAATCACAAAAAAAGTGATGTGTGGTGTGTGAGGCTTATGAATATTTAGTAACCTAAATCCGAGCTTTTAATTTAAATATCTAGACACACAGATATATATATACATATATATAAATATATTGATTACTTTCTTTATTAACTAATATAGCTCATTTAGTAAGAATATCCTGATATTATATATATCAATTAAGTAACTCAGTAAGTACTGAGTAATATTTTCTGATCAAACTTTGATGGCATATGTATATAATACGTACAGATCATCTTTTACCAACCATGCATGCATGCATGAATCTAATATGGAATTTTGTGTACTATACATTCCATGATCAATCGATATTACCATAATAATGCAATTAATTTGTGTCCTGTAAAATCCCATACTATACGTCGTGGATGGATGGATGCATGCATGTAGCCTTAGAAATTATATATAAAACCCATGCATGCATGTATGTTAATAAATTAAGTTTTCACCAAAAACTTGCTTGCAAACAAATTATCAACATGATCATGCTGAGCATTCTACTGATCATGATCAAGAACATGAGATCATCATCATCATCATCATCAAAATTTCATGTTCTTCTTCTGATGCTGTAGCTTGTGTTCTTCGTAACTACATTTGGTATGGTTGCTAGACGTAATTAACCGAGTGCATGTGAGAATCTCTAATGAATTGGATGTGGGTCTTGATCTTAAAATTCATTGCAAATCTGAGGATAACGATATTCTTGGCGAGCATCTACTACACTACAACAATGGCTACTACGAATTGATTAGCTTTAGGCCTAACCTATCTGGCGGAACACTGTTCTATTGCAGTTTTGATCAGTGGAATGCCGACGACTGTCCTACACACCATTGGTTCAACATCTACGAGTATAGTAGAGACAATCCTCGTTGTAGTGAATGTTATTGGAAAGTTCATCTAAATGGTTCTTGTATGCTAAACTATGATGTTAATCTGTATGATCTTTGCTATCCCGGGAAAGCTGATTGACGATGATATTGATCCAACATGCATGAAATAAAGGACAGACTCGCATGCATATAGCATCTGTCTGCTAGGTGCACTAGATGTTGGGTGGGGCGCACAAGGGCAGGGCAGCAGAATGTGGGGCCCCGCTGCCCACCCCTATTAGGCCTAGATTAGGTTTAAAGGGCTACTTTCCTTTCTTTTTTGTTTGATAAGAAAACAAACTTTCATTAATAAAAAATGATTACAGACATTTATCAAGCCAAAGGGCTTGAGAAAGAAAGTTTGTAATACAATCCCACCACATATCAATGTTATCCACATTTTTTGCATTGCGAGCAAGCCTATGTGTTGCCATATTACCTTCTCTATGGGTATAAAAAAAACTACATTCAACAAAACAAGAAGAGAGATTTAATCTCTTTGTATAATAGTCCTAAAATCGATCCCTCCATACTGTTTTGCTGCAAAGCCTCCACAGCCAGAAAGTAGTCAGATTCTACTAGAAGTTTTGTAATGCCCATGCTAACACACAATTGAAGACTTTGGAAAATTGCAGTTAATTCAATTGCTTCAGCTTCCTCAACCTTGTTCTCAATCTTACTAGCGGTCATAATCACATTTCCTTGTTCATCTCTCAGTATTGCACCAATACCTGATTTACATAGCTCTCCAAAAATGGCCCCATCAACATTGAGCTTTAGCATACCTATTGGAGGAGACTTCCATCGAAAATGATGCTTCAACTGAATGCTTGGTTTAAATCTGATCTCTTTAAAATTTCTGAACAAGATAATAGCATTTTTAGCACCCTTTTTTGGATTCAACATCACCTGATCTTGCACCATCTTGTTTCTTCTATAACAAAAACTCCAAGCCAAACTAAAGAAAAGTGCCATCTTATCTTTTAATATTCCTTCACATAAATTCAAAGCAACTTCATAAAATTTCATTCTAGCATCAATGGACATTTCTGGTATCAACTCTTTCCACACACTGAATACTATCACAATTGACCAAAGCATGGTGAAGATCTTCACACTGGAAACCATAAAGACAACACTGCCCCTTAGTTAGTGCATGTCTTTTCCTTAAATTTTCTTTTGTAGGAAGCCCTTCTTTACAAGCACGCCAAGCACAAATTTTAATTTTACTTGGAATTGGCATCTTCCAAATCTGCTTCCATAGAATCTTATGAGTACCAGCTGTTGAGGCTTCTGCACTATGTGAGCCCAATCTTGTTTTGATGAACCTATAGCAACTTCTCACACTAAATGATCCACTTCTCTCATGTGCCTAGATTCTTCTATCAAATAATAATATTTTTTAATATATATTTTTCATATTTTACAACTACACTAACCATACGTTAATTAATAATTTAATTTTACATTCATGTGTAGAATTACATTCATGTGTACAAATATCTCTAGCCACAACTATGATGAAATCATGAAACCCCTTTGGGCATATCAGTCATGAATGCATGCAGGCACAACTAAGAAGAATTTACCGTGGCTACCCGTTGGCATGGTATGCCAAGTTTCTTGAGCTTGAGAGTGGGAGTGACGATCGAGTAGCTTCTGAAAGTCACCAATCTCAGATTCAAGCTTAGCCATGTGGGACTCAACCCCTTTCCCTATTCCATTTAAAAACTCTTGTATGCCGGCCTTTTTCTGCAACGACAACATTCAGAGCCTCAAACTCAATTAGAAGGCCTCAACAACCAGAGCCTTTTCTTGGTGAAAATCATTAGTAATTAGAGACATGAGAAAAACATGAACTCTCCTCAATTGAGCTTAATCCAATGATTTGGCTTAGCTTATGCACGTTTTTAAAATTTCAAAAACAAAATTCAGAAAACCCATACAGCTCAAAGAATATCGTGATCAATTTCCTTCTCCTTTGGTTTCAGTAATTCAAAAACCAAAAAAGGTCAATTCTTGGTTTGGTTGCAAAGACATGGAATCAAACTCATGTTGAAACTTCCATTTTTTTTTTCGAATATCCGGGACCCTAGGAACTAACCTTAATTTACTCTCACCCGACATTTACATTCGTTGGTGTAAGTTTTTTGTTTCTAAGAAAATATAAACAACATCAAATCTTTAGAATGACATCCTAAGTTTGTTCAGAAACCAGATGAAAGTAGAAAATAATCATAGAAAAGAAAGAAAAAAAATGTTTCATGTAATTACCTCGTATAACTATTTAGCATAGTACGTAGCACAAGTTTCTTTTCAGCAAGATCCCCCCCCCCCAAAAAAAATCATTACACCTAGAAACTGCTTTCTCTTTCCCAAATTTTCTTACATTTTTAAGCAAAGAAACGGAGAGAGAATACTGCGTGATGGGTATGTGGTAAACTCTGAGAAAAACCCCACCTGCATATAGAGATGCTTTGGAGAAGAATCTAGAGAACCCAGGTATTGGATGTGGCTGTGGGGAGATGGAAATCACTATTGCTTTGAAGATTATTTGCCTCCATGCCATCGTCTCCTTGCTTGGGAAGGAAAATCCAAGTTCCTTCCCGGCTAGCGTTCCACGAAATATAGGCAGTCTAGGGTAAAATTTGGATGAAGATGTTTGGCGAGGGATTAAAAAGGGAGAGAAAGTGAAAAGGGCTTCGGGAAACAGATTCACGAGAAAAATAGGTTGTTGCAATTGGAGAAGATGTGATTTTGGAATAAAATAATCATTTGGCTATGAACAATATCACGTCAAAGATGGAGATGAATTTGGATGTACTGTAGCTTAGAAGTTGAATTCCTGCCTTGAAAAAATATGGGGATCAGCCACTATTCCACAGCAACCAGCACACACACTAGCAAAAT
>QEOT01001273.1:0-16232 GCA_003123785.1 Pterocarya stenoptera
GTTCATAGCCACCTCTCACGGTGCCAGCTCTTCCCCACGAAGCCGTCGCCCAACGCCTCCGTTGTCTCCATTGCATGCCACGATACTCCTCTGTTTTAGACACCTAAAACTGAGCCACACTTGCAGCCACCTCCACACCTCGGAGAGCCACCCACGCGCACGGAAGCACCACCCACAACTCCCCTGTTTTCCTGCACCCAAAATAGAGCAAGCTGTTACTCCTCCAAGCACGACAAATAGCTACTGCTCCCACCTTGAGCCACTGCGCTCCTTTCGCCTCACACCACCTCAGCCTTGTTGCCTCACAGTTTTGTCCCTCTCTATCTTTCTCTCTCGAGCATCTCTCACTCTCCACCCTCTCGCTCTCCCTCCGTCTCTTCTCTCACATTATCTCTCTCTCTCCCTTTTTTTTTCAGCACTCTCTCTTTCTCTCCCTGTGCAACGCCATCGGGAGTGTCACCACCACCTCAGCCCAGCATCCGTCGCGCTCCCACGGTGCCATTGCCTCAGTTTTCCTAGGGTAAGTTGCTGCTGCCACTTTAGCCCTGTTTTTGTTCTCGTGTAGTTTGCTTGAAAGTATATATATATAGATATATTTATATGCATCCGTTAGTTTAGTAGATGAAGGATTTTTTTACTGTTATGCCCTTAAATCATGAAAGCCCTAATCGATTTTTGGTGTTGGAGGGGTTTCTTGTGGGCTGCAGGTTTTTTTTTTTTTTTGGACTTAGACGCTTGTGCTTTTTATTGTTAAGTTGGTTTTCTTTTCGAGACTTATATTTTAACGGAATATTTATTAAGTAAATACTGATAAATTCTGGAATGACCAGTAAGTGCAAAATCTAATTTTTAAATCCTTTTAAAGAATTTTTTTTTCTTATTTAAATAAAAGTATGATTTTCTACTTATAATGATTTTGATATAGTTATATTATTTAGTTTTATAAATCACAATAAGATCCCAATAGTAAATAATTTAGATTTTTAATGTTTTAGTTGAAGTTATTTGATGGACATCGATGATTTTAGAAAGAGATGATATATTTTGAGGTTATGAGAATTTTAGGTTTTGAGAAATTAAAATAGGTTATTTCAGAAGCGTAGGCTTAAATATCAAAATACGTGTTCTATTGAAATTTACGGGATTTACGTGATTATTTTATAGGTGACAAGTAATAGTTGTTCGGCATTTTTGAAAATTTATCTGAAAAGCTAAGAAGTACAGGTAAGTGGGGTTCCTATGCTAGATTTGTATTAAAAAAAAGAAACGAACTAAGGTTGGTTTGTAAAAATGTGCATTTTGTTTTAAAAAGAAAAGGTGAAAAACAACCTCAGAATATGTTTTGCATTCATTCATGAGATATGTATGAAAGAGAAAAAAAATATGTTTTGACATGAATAGTATATACATGAGCAATATTTGACATGTTTCTGAAATATGCAAAAGAGCCAATATGATATCATTGAGATTTTCATACATGTGATATGAATTGATTTGGACCTATTTTTGATCAAATAGAAATGATATGAAAATGTTTAGCACGTGTTTTGATATGGTATGGATATGAAAAACCTTTGGAATACTTATCTGTTTGATTCTGATTCTGAATATGATTCTGATATGATGATACTGGTTCACGTAATATGGTTGGTACCAACATGATATGATATGATATGAGTGCACCCACTTTGGAAACAAAGTGGTCTTTTACGTGTTCTTTCCTATGTGCACACTCGGGGCTCCGAGATTGAAAAAGGGGAAGTTCACCATATGATACTGCCTGGTTTCGCCATCGAGGATAGCACAACCCTACCACGAGGGTTAAACATAGTATATGATATGACATGATATGATATGATAAGATGAAGATATTTAGTTATGTTATGCCAAAGTGTTTTTGAATATGAAAGTGTTTTTTACTATGAAAATGGTTTATGAATATGAAAAAATTGAAATGTCGCTCTGATCTTCTGATAATACATTTTGAGATGTGCATATGAAAATGAAATGTTTTGTTTCTGCATACTGAACTTTCTAAAAAGGCTCATATTTACATACTATTATATGTTCTCTGCTTACTGAGTTTTTGATAACTCACCCCTTATCTCCATAATATTTTTTCAGATGATTTTTGGAGGATACAACTAGGGATAAAGACTAGAAATCGTGTATAAGGCTAATTGAGCATAGTGGATCAAGTACAAAGATGGTATTTTGGTTATTGGAGATTTATTTCGGTAGTTCTGTTTTGCTCTGTTGACTTGGTATCTTGGAATGTTGATAGGTTTATTTTGAGATTTTGTGGTGATTAGATTAATCTTATTGGAGTTGTTGATCCAAAACAGTGAGTTGTATGTATTATTGAAAACATTGGAGTCTATAACTTTATAGTTAAAAAATGATTTTGAGAGACAGAAGTAACTCTCCGACCCCTCTTGGACCGGGG
Organism: Pterocarya stenoptera; assembly: GCA_003123785.1. Classification (NCBI taxonomy): domain Eukaryota; kingdom Viridiplantae; phylum Streptophyta; class Magnoliopsida; order Fagales; family Juglandaceae; genus Pterocarya; species Pterocarya stenoptera. Next base: position 2,447 of record QEOT01001273.1, read on the forward strand.
CTTTACAGGTCCTATGTTGGAGGGGCATAAATGGATATGGAATCAAATTCTACCAAAAAACTTTTATGTGTTTATGTGGAAGGCATGGCATGTGTTCTTCCGGTGGATGAAAAAATAAGGCGCATTGGAATACCTTTGACCTCGAAATGTAACTGATGTATGTAGGCAAGGGAAGTATGAAGATATTGATCATGTTTTATTTGATGGGGAAGTTGCAGTTGAGATTTGGAAAAAATGTGGCTCGTTAGTTGGGTTACCGATTAGAAGATCTTGGAGGGAAACTTGTCTAAGTTGGTTCGAAGGGCTTCTAACTCGTACAGGAGTCATTCTTGGATTATTCTTGGATTATTTCCTACGGTTATTTCTTTGAGATTATGGGGTAGACAGTGCGCAGCTCGTATGGAGGATAAATTGGAATCAGTTCACACACTGTGGCACTCTATCAAACACTGGGTAGGCATACTCGGCCAAGGGCTCCCTAAATTTAAAAAGTTTTCCCAAATTGACTCTTACATTCTTCAAAGCCTCAATATTCTTCCTATTCCTATTCAGCATCAATCTATGAAACTATCCAGGTCTAAGCCAACACAGGGGAGATTTAAGTTAAACACGAACGGAAGTAGCATGGGAAATCTAGGAATTTCAAGAGCTGGTGATAGTAGGGGTCTGTGTTGTTGGCTTTCTCCATGAATTTAGGACATGGTGATAGTAATCGAGCTGAATTACGGGCTCCGTTGGAAGGTGTTAGACATTGTAAACAATTACATCTGAATTCTGTAGACATTGAAACTGATTCAAAAGTCATTCCCTCATGGTTGTAGAAAACCAAGTACAGAATATGGTATTTGGAGGATTATTGGGAGGAGCTTCAAGAGTTGGTACAAAATATGGATGTCAGATTTTCACATATTTTTAGAGAAGGAAATGCTATTGCAAATTGGTTAGCTCGATGCGGTGCAAGAGAGGGAGATGCGGAATGGAGGAACGCCTGTGAGTTTCCGTATCTGCTACGGGGCTTGATCAGAATTCATAAATGGGGTCTCCCTTCAATCAGGTGTCGTAAATAGTGTTTGGTTTTAAATCATAGAGCTTGTGAGGTCATTGCAGCGGGTTGGTAATGTTGGTCTGTTGGTGGTCTGTTTAGGTGTGCGATTTCAGATCTTAGCAAGTCTTCTTAAGCTTGTTTAGAGTCGTTGTCTTTATAGGATTGTTTAGAAATTTAGAACTGCTCGGTTTATTTGATATTGTTTATTTGGTTTATGTTGGTTGGTTTGTATTTAGGAGAAGTTTATTTGCATACTTGTAATCTCCTAGATTTCTAATGTATAACCATGGTATTCCTCCGCCATAAGTGAGGGAGCTTTAATAAACTTGGGATGGAGCTACTATGTGGGTGGCTACCGGCTCTTTACTTTAAATTAAAAAAATAAATTAACAATATAATTAATTAATAAGAATGTATAATTAAAAAAATGGGGTCATTTATGTAAAATTGAAGAAAAAGAAAATACTTAGAAACACCCAATTGGACAAAGAATAACATATTTTTTTTAACTTAAGTATTGGTCGACGTTAAAATTGTGGCATAGGCTCAATGCTATACATATTAAGAAAAATATATGCGAGTCCATATTGGGAACTTTGATGTCAATTGAAGGAAATACTGTGGCGCCCCCAGCCCCCGCTTGGGATTTGACGGAAACTGAAACGTCGAGACATGCAACACCAGGGTTACCTGCCCCTCGTACATGACAAATAAGATGCAATACACCTAATAATAATTAACAGTATGCAATATATCTCATCGAAAAGTCAAATTAAGTCAAATATAGGAACAGTAATCATGGTACCGAAAACATAAAATCTCAATTCATAATTCATAATTCATTAAATTCATCAAAGGTGTTTAAGTTTCAAAAGAGACTCCCAAAACATAGGATCCAAGAACATCTGACTTAACAAGAGAATCCTTTTCCAAAAGTGGAATGGGTGAGAACTAAGGTCCCATCCTCAAGCAGACTCAAATACACTCCCTTAGATACTTGGGGATCTATCTCTAGTCCCAACTCTGTGGCGACTTCCTTAACTTCTGTAGTGGAGTTCTTAGCTTGTTCCAGATAACTTGATACAGACTTCATATAATGCTTAAACTTTAACATCCTTTGAGGATCCAAGGATGAAACCCCAACATTGGCTCATTTAGATTTGCCAAAATCTTCTTAAGTTGCTAGGCTGACATCCTCCACGGTGAAATCATCCTCAATTATTTCACAAATTCCGTCCATAATTAATGGTCTCGTGTACCTGGCACAACTTCTATCATTCTGAGTAGGGAATGACAGTGGGTAAATACAATAGTACGATTTCGAGAAATCTCAGTAAGTAAACAAATAACGTGCAATAGATATCATAAGCATATGGAAGCAAACTTAACAATGAATGCATGAATATGAATTTATACTTATGCACTTGAGCTTTCAAAAGATATCGTGTAAAACATGACATTTCATAACTTTTACTTTCATAAACATTATTTCGTCATTTCATACTTGTTCATTAACATACTTATGAGCTCGTGACCTTTCTTAACTTATAACATATAATTGGATACCTCACAGCTGCCTTATGCACAGTGTGTTCCCCACTATTTTCCGCATCAACCATTGGCCGCTTTGACCTAGGTGACTAGGTCTTATCTTTCATATACACGACAACTCTTATTTCACATTCACTGTAGGTGCACCCACTAGCTTTAGGTGTGATCGCACTCCAATGTCCTTTTCTTTTAGGAACCTTCCGAGATCCGCCGACAGTACTTTGTCGACCCAAGGGTATCTCTCCATTTTAAACACTCCTGAGAGGATAGAGAAGTTCCACTAGGACATTTCCCCGTCCCAGCATTTGTGATTGTGATAAAAACTTTACTTTTTAAAAAGACTCTTTCTCGTTAAAAAGGATTTTCACAATCTCAATGCATGTGACATGACAATGAAACTTAGACTTTCATGAGACACATGAACTGTCGAAATGCCTCTTCATAATCATATGACATTCATGCATGCAATACATTTCGCATTACTGCTTGAAAATATTATAGAACATGCGAACATGTTCCTTTATAATATTTAAAAGCATTCACATCAATCTAGAGCATGCATTCCAACAATTTCCATGTACGGGCCGAAACATACAAACCCTAACATAACCAAAAATCATTCATAACCCATTAATCTTAAAACACCAATGATCATACTTCATTCAATAAGGTTGGCCGAAACTCCTATTTTAGGAAACATGCATTCCAATCAGTTTTCATGAACTTAGAATCTTCTAATGTAATGAGCAAAGTCTTTAATAAAGCATTCTCATGGATGGCCGAAACATTCTTGTGGTCATGGACAATATTTTTATGAACTCAATCCCATACTAAAAATGTTTTAAGTGACAAACATTCATGTACAAACAATTATAGTGCAAACCGAAACCCTAGCATGGCTTCCTACTCCATTTTTCATAACACATCTTCCATAGACTATTTAATCATGCTTTACAATAATCATATCAAGAGAAGTTCATAACACATGGAAGAACATCAAAGTCAGGAATAACCATACAAAACTGAATCAACCAACAAGTTTACAAGACATATGCATAAAGTATCCAAATACAAGTTAGATGTGTACTTACAAAAATCTGAAATATGTATCTATAGCAAACAAGCTGAAAAATCACATGTAATACTAGTTAGGATCATTATTGAAGAAAAACCCTAATCCATGCGTTCAAGTGTAGTACTCTTTACATCTTTTTCTTTCCAAGAAAAAGACTCCAAATTTTCGGACCCTTCTTCCTTGAATTCGAACTTAACTTCAACAAGAACCCTAGCTCATAGACACACTAGTGTCGTGGCTGCTAATCTCAAAACACCATACTTATGAACCTTAAGACAAGTAGGGTTTAATCCACCTTTCTTGAAGAAAACCCTACCTAGCCGTGTGTGTGAGAATGTGAATTTGCGTGAAAATCTTCCAAAGATATGAGCTATCTCCTCTAACTCAAGTGTGTATAAGTGAGCATGAGTTCTAGAGGAACTATGCTTAAACTGAATCTTCACTCCCTTGAAGCCTTGCGTGTGTGTGTATATAACAAAATAAAAGTTGGTTTCATACCTTCTAGGTTTTCCTCTTGCAAGTATCTCCTCACTTTGCTTATACTCAAAAGGATGTTTGGGTGAGAAGAAGGTATGGTGGAGAGTGTTTAGATAGTAAGAAAGTGATAGAAACTTGGAGGAAATAGTGATGATCGAAACTCACAAGAGCAATACACAAAATGGCCAAAGGTCCTAGGGTTTTCGGCTCCTTCCCTATTATAGACACTCAAAGAGCGTCTTGCATAAGCTAAGCTCATGCATGGATGCCAAGTAGCATGTAACCCTATGACTTCTTCCTCTAGCTCATCATTTGATTGTATTGGAAACCAAAAACACCCTTTTTTACATGTGGTGCCTCCTTCCTCCAAAACTGAAACTCCCTTCCTCTTTTGCTCTCCATTTCATGTCTTGGTTCAATGTATCTAGTGGCTATAAGGTCTTTTACCAATTGCAAATCTTGCTCAATCTCTTACATGTGTGCATGAGTGACAAGTGGTATATGAGGAGTGTGTGTGTGTGTGTGTGCATGGGCTGCTGACCACGTCTTTTCCCTAGGAGATCTTCTTTTCACCATACTTTTGGACAAGTATATGATTGGTTCATTTTTTCACAAAGAACCATGCCCTAGCCGTCCACCTAAATTGTTCGTACACAAAATATTCTTCTAGACGCTCTAGGCGTGTTAGGCCTTTCTTTCAACCTTGATCTTGCTCTTTCCTAAGATAACTTTTTACCTACCTTTATGCATGTATGACCCATGGCAAAAGGCAACCTTCCTTTCTCCCTTGTTGTCGTCCATGGCCTCTTGGCCTTCCCTAGGTTCCACTTTTCCATAACCTAATCATTCCCTTCTAGAATCTCTTTCCCTTATTGACATGTGTCAAAAGGCTTCTTCCTACAAACAAAACTCTTCATGCATGCGTGACACACGGCAAGAAAATGATTGATTTTCCTACGGTAGGCATGTAAACCAAACCTAGATCCTTCTCACCTTTCTTCCCTTTTTTCCATCAAGATTCATCAAGTCCTATACATAGCTCCATTGGATGACAAGTGGCATACAAAAAAACATCTTGAGTTGGGCATAACCCTAATTCCATTGGGCTTTAAAACCCTAATTTCCTACAAAGGCCGAAACTCTCATGTACTTATGAGAAAAAAAAAATTACATAAAAGCCTAGAAAGTCTTGGTCGTCACAAGAACAAAGGATACATTAGACTCACAAAAGGATCTGAAATGGTTGGGAATAAGACTAAAAATGTACTTACAACAAAGTGGTTTGTCTGTCTACATGCCAATTGGTGAATAAGACTGAAAATGTACCTACAACAAAGTGGTTTGTCTGTTTACATGCCAATTGGTTGGTATACACTGTCAAGGAACGTAAGGGCTAGATTTTGTGAGTGCTAATGAAGATAAAATTACCGGATGGGTATGCCTTAAATTTAATAAAATGTGTGCAAAAAAATGATTGGATTAAAAAGTCATAATTGTCATGTATTTTTACAACGTATCTTGTCTGTTGGTATCCGTGGGTACTTGCCGAGATATGTCCGCATGGCATTGACTGAGTTGGGTTTATTTTTTAAAGACTTATGTAATAGAAAGTTCAAGGTAGAAGCTTCGGAACGTATGGAACGTGAAATTGCTATAATATTGTGTAAGCTGGAGAGTACTTACCCACCGTCATTATTTGACATCATGGTTCACTTCGCCGTTCATTTGCCACATGAGGTATTACTTACAGGACCAATCCAGTATAGATGAATGTATCCTATTGATTGATTCCTTGGGAAATTGAAATGCACAGTGAGTAACAAGGCCAGCCCAGAAGTGTCAATTATAGAAGCATATATTGACGATGAGTGGCATACATTCTGTTCCAAATACTTCCATGGAGTTGACACGAGATTTGATTAGCTGGAAGAAACTTTGATGTCGACCAAGAAAGCCAAACAAATGTGTTTTATGTGTTTTCCCAACATGTAAGTACACATGGTGCAAAGCATGGTTATCATTTGTGTATAAGAGAGTTTGAAAAGTCTCATTGATACGTGCTAAACAATTGCCCTAAGATAAAGAGCCATTTGAACTAAGTTTTCATGTTTTGTTAATTAATATTGCAATTTCCTTAAAAATATATATATATATATAAGATTATAAATTATTTGGTAATCTTCAATTTCAATGATCATATTAATGTGCTTAAAGAACATGGAGTAAATGAGATAAACCAGAAACATCAAGAGGAGTTCCCAAAATGGTTTGAACAATAGGTAATGCCATTACAGATGCAAGTTTGAATTACAACATTAATATTATGATTGTTTTTTTTTTCTATGTTTATGCTTTCTTCGATATGTAAGTTGTACAAATGCATGTGAGTAATCCAAACGATATATCGGACGAACTGTATGCATTGGCACTTGGCCCATCGAGATGCTCAACTTAATGCTCTATATGTATTTCTTGAGAAGTAGGTATCACACAATGGATCAAGAACATTGTAGAAAAATACACAATAGTAGTGTCCTAGTCGTAGGAAGTCATGATAGAGAAAACATTGATTTCTATGGGGTTATTGTCGATATAATTGGCTTGAAATATTTGGGGGAGCTTGTGGTATATCTGTTTAAGTGTGATTGGTGGGACTTAAGCGATCTTCGAAGGGGAGTGCACGATGATGAATATTTCTTGAGTATTAATACATCGCAAAATGGTATGATGATGATCATTTTGTTTTGGCTTCCTAAGTATCTCAAGTATTCTACTTCGATGATCCTGAGTGAGGAAATCAATGGCGAGTGATACAAAAGTTTTCTCCAAGAAATATACATAATGTTATCCCAAGGCGGAGAGACAAGACAAAGAAGAATATGGTCCCTCTACTCAAGAAGCATATCAAGAGAGTCAACTTATCTTTAACTTGTTTGTTGATTTGAGCTAGTATAAGATGGTTCCATTACATAAGAAAGATATTGAGGCTAAAGTTGTTGATACGGTAGTTGAGAAAAATGTACACTCATCTGAAGTATCTACAAATGACGAGGACAAATGGTCAACTGAAACAGATAAGAATGATTGACCTATTTTGTATTCACATGACACTTTATGACAAATCGTTTATGTAAAGAATGTACCAATGCTTTGAAATCATGCCACCGAAAAAGAAGGAAGTTCACATCCTATCTCCACCCGTTCCTAACTCTCCATCTAACTCACTATTGGATATTAACTCTCCAGAATAAGGTAAAAATCTGATAATAATTTTGTTTCAATGAAGATAAATCATATATATTAAATATTTTCTAACTATTATTTTGTTAGTTTCTACAATAAAAATGATATTCTTTAGAGTTAATCATATAATCTTGTCGAGGTTGAGGCACTATTAGAGGTGTGACATTGGAAAAACATCGTAAGGTGGATAAGATTAAAGCTAACATTCCTAACGAACATATCAGAAGTGAAAGACAACCAGCAGCTTGACTTGCATTGCATGTGAGTGCTCTTACACGAACTTATACACATTTGACTACGAGTTCATAGCATAAAGTCACCCAAGATGTCAAAAACCTCATCAAGAAGCGTTATTTGGTAATGTTTAATTGAAAATTATTTAATGTGTATGCAAATATAGAATATGAACATGATTTGCTTGCATATATATATTTTTAAAGGATGACTTTGAACTAAATTTTGGCCACAGATAGGAGCGTAAGACTGTTAATGATTTTATGTGTAATGTATTCCACAAATATAAGGTAGATCTCATGAGCATCATAATAAGTTCGAGAATAAGGACGAGGCACGCCAACATCCCTTTTAGGACGTCTGACATTTCGATTGGGAAAAACTATGACATGTTAGAGGATCTTCAATATAAAGTAAATGACTTGTTTTACGAGTCATATTTTATAATTTTCTCTTATTAATATTTATAACTTCTATGCAGGAGCGAAATTCTGTAAACAAAACAAATAGATCGAGTTTAAAGATTCATCATCTTGCAGACTCAAGTTCTTTCCCTCTCTAAGAAATTATCAATGCTAATTTATATATTTGATTGCTCAAGTTTGTTGTTTGTCATAGTCTAATGACTACATATCTATAAAATATGTGTCTTAAAATAAGAGTCAGATACCAATTACAATTTGACAAAATTATATGCTTGATCAGATACTGATCATAATGGAGAGTAGACTCATTCTGATGCTCTTGAAAATTAATGTTTGACAAAATTATATGCTTGATCAGATACTGATCATAATGGAGAGTAGACTCATTCTGATGCTCTTGAAAATTATGTAAATTATCTATTTTAATTAAACATATTTGAATATTTGTGGTAATATTAATTCTTTCTCTTCTGTGTAGGAAAAGATCTGCGTCAAATCAAAATTTCTCAACAAGTGATGTTGACATTTTTATAAAAATTCTAGGTCCACTTTTAAGATATTTGAGGTGTTTGGATCGTTGTGTCAAGCCTTTTAGCTCGTCCTCCAACACCTCTAGAGCATTAGAGGAAGTGCGGTCTGAGATCAATGAATTGAGAAAAATGCAACATGAGTTAAAGGCTTAAGTGGCATAATAAGCAAACATGGAGATGCGATTGAAACAACAAAAACAACAAGAAGATGAATTCAAAAGAGAGATGCAACTCCAAATGCATATGCTTATACAACAATTTAGGCTTCCAAGTAACTGATTTACATTATACAAATTTTATAACTGTTTCTGTATGATGAACACTACTATTTCATTTATTTAGTTCACACTTATGAGACCACTTTTATTTTTATTGAACAAATTGTAATGTATTTTTTAAGATGTTATGTATGTGTATTTGGTATTTCATTATTGGGTAAAATTAAATGCCTACTGTTCGAAGGACCAACAACCGTTCCAACATAGTCAAACCATTCGAACTATTACATAGAATATTCAAACAAAATCTGTGATTAGTGTTCGAACATCAACCAGACATCGTTCAAATGTAATAAGCATCGAACAAGCCCTCGAAGTTCGAACACTATACTCTAGGTTCAAACATCATCTTCGAGTAAATCATTGAAACATATCATAATCTGATTGAACATTTAAAGTAATGCTTTCGAACATCGTTGTATGTTCAACCACTAAAATTAACATTCGAATATTTTTCCTTGTCAATACGTTTGAACGAATTTATTTGGGTCGACCACTCACCCAGAACATACTTCACGGTCGAACATAATGATTTTACCTTTCAACCGTATATCTAGGATGAAATTTAATCGTCCCAAAAAAGCTTTTTGTTCAAACGCTATCGAATAGCTTTGTTCACTTTCGTCCCAAAACTACTTCTTGGGATGAAATTTAAATTTGTGTCCCAAAAAACCTTTTGGTACACTAATATTTGGACGACTAGGGGTGTATCAATCCAGGGGAGGTCACGGACCAAAACTTTTGATCTATCATTTTTGCCAGACTAGACTGTTAGCTATTGGTCTGGTCAGTCCATTCAGTCTGATTCGGTGCATGAACATTTTTTTCCTTTTTTTGACAAAAACATTAATACAAAAAGTTAATTAAATTAGTAAAATTAAAATTAAGTAATCTATTTAACATTTTATATATGGCTAATGAATTTTAAATAATTTCATTATATTTATAGTCAATGATAATCCCTTAAATGAAAATTGCATAATTAATTTATACAATTAGTATATAAAATAATATATTATATATATAATATTTAGAATATATTTATACATTCGGTTGGTCCCGGTCTGGTCCAAAAAAACAACACCCGAGACCGACCAATAAGACTATCGATCTAGTCCAGTTGATTTTTCTAGTCCTAACCGATAGTCTTACACCCCTAGGCACGACCTTGGAACAATGTTTCTTGTCCCAAAAAACATTTTGGGACAAATCGGAGTTATTTGGGACAAAAATTTCATCCCAAAAACCCTCTTTTGTTAGCCTACGGTTTTTCCTCCATCCAACAAGTCATTCCTTCCCTAGTTAGTGCCAATTTTGCCAATTGACGTGCTACACCATTACCTTCCCTTTTTATAAACTGGATCTTTCAATCTGGTCTTGTCTTAAAGACCCTAGTTGCATCCTCTATCACTTGAGCATATGAGCTCCCATTTTCACCACCTATTGGTACTGCATCAATCACCACTTTCGCATCCCCTTCAAATATGACTTTATTACACCCCATATCTTCACACAGGTCAATTGATTTTCTCAAAGCCAAACTTTCTGCTACAACTAGTTGAGTCTTCATGTTAATCTTCTCACAACAAGAGACCATAATTTCTCCTTTTCTATTCCTAAATGTGATGCCCAACCCCAGTCTTTTATTTTCTTCATCAATTGCTGCATCAAAATTGGCCTTAAGAAATTCCCCCTCTGGTTTTTTCCATACCTGTTTCTCTCTTCTGGTTTCTACTCTATTCTTTTTCCCCTCCTCCTTTCCTTGAACTTCCTGGTATTCTTTAAGACTTATTAAAGCATTTTTAACCACCTATGCTAGACCATCAAACATGTTATCAAAGACCACTTTATTTCTTCTATGCCAAAAGTTTCTCATAATCGCAGTAGCTTCCTCTAGCTTCTCTACCTCCAGTTTTTGACTTAATTTATTCCACAGCAAGTCATCACCTGCCACTATTCATATTTGCACTGCACTACCTACCTTTACCCATACATCATTGACAGATGGACACTTCCATAGTGCATGCATTATTGATTCTTCTTCCCTTTGGCATATTGGAAAATTGAAGTCTTCCACAATATTCCTTTTATAAAGTAATGCTTTTGTAGGTAAAGCATCGGTTCCTACCCTCCAAAGGAAATGTTTTGAGGCTCTAGAAATATTCATTCCCCATATCTTCTTCCATCTCATATCTGTTTGTTTTGTTCTCGAGCTCTCCCCCTTGATCATTCTTCTTTTGTCTTCATCTAGATGATAAGCACTGTGTACAGAGAATTTGCCATCTTTGCTATAATTCCATATTATCTTGTCTGCCCCACCTCTATTACTAATTGGTAAACTGCATATCAGGTCAGCTTCCTCTCTATTAAAGTTTTCTCTAATCAAGTCTTCATTCCATATCTTCAGCTTCTTTATGATTAACTCACTTACATTTGCTTCCACTCCTAGGGTAGTAACTAGAGATTGAACACAATATGTTGTAGGTTTAGACAACCATTTATGTTTCCATATTTTTGTCTTTTCTCTATTTCCTACCCTTCAAAACATACATTCTTGCAGCAAATCTCGAGCCATCCATACACTTCTCCATATTAATGATGGCGAGTTACCCAACTTAGCTTCTAATATGTTCTCACCACTGAAATATTTTCCTTTATAAACTCTAGAAACTAAGGAAGTTTAATCTTGTAATAACCTCCAGCTGTGTTTAGCTAAAAGAGCCATATTAAAACTTCCTATATCTCTGAAACTCAATCCACCTCTACTATTTGCTCCCCCCATATAGGACCAGCTCTCCCAATGGATGCCATGCTTATCTGGGTGATTTCCCCACCAGAAATTTGACAACATTGCTGATATCTCGAGACACAATTTCTTTGGGAGTTTGAAAACAAACATAGTGTAAGTAGGAATGACTTGAAGCACAGCCTTGATCAATACCTCTTTTCTTGCCTTAGAGAAGTAACTGTTCTTCCAACTATTTATCTTCCTCCATATGCGATCTTTTATGCACCAAAAACTATTATACTTGGATTTTTCAACTATTGATGGTAAACTTAAATATTTTTCATACCTCAAACTTACTACAGCTCCTGCTTCTATTTTTTTTATTGTTATTCTAGTATTTGTGCTGAAGAAAATGGATGTCTTGTGCCTATTCATTTTTTGACGAGAAGCCTTTTCATACACCCCAAAATGGATTGGCAAGTTGTTCCACTCTCTAATACTGGCTCTGCAGAACATAACACAATTATCTGTAAAAAAACAAATGATTTATTCTTGATCCTCTTCTTGCCACCTTTACCCCTCTAGTCAGCCTCATCTACTCTGAGTGATTGATTAAAGAACTCAATCCCTCAGCACATATATAAGATAAAAAGATAAGGAGACAAATGATCTCCTTGCCTCAATACACATTTTGGGAGTATTATTTCACCTGGATTTCCATTGATAATTATTGAGTAACTCATTGTACTTACACAGTTTATTACTAATTTAATCCATTTCTGATTGAATCCTAACTTCCCCATCAAAGCCTCCAGGTAATCCCACTCTACACGATTCATATGCTTTTTAACAACCGGTAATACTTAATTTATTATATTGTTATTGTTGGAGAATAGCATCCCACATAGGAAACATGGAGTTAAAGTCCAAAAACGAAAAGGCCAAGGCTAAAGTAGACAATATACATTAGTTAGTTATTTTCTGTTATCTTAATTTTCAATATAAATAGATGTAAATACAGATGATCAAATCACTCGATTCAATAATACAATTCCTTTCAGATAGCCTACGTGCATCTCAGTTTTCTGCTCTTCATATTTTTCATTTCCAGTTTATGAAACTCTTGACATGGTATCAGATTAGTAAACATTCCGCAACTCTCTTTCTCTTCTGGAAATCTATTCTTTCTTCAAGATTTTCTGCACTACATTGATTTCTTGTAGTGATTCATCCATTCTTTCCTATTCTTCTTGTCTTTCTTGAAATGGCTTCTATCAGTTCTACAGATTCTGCAGATTCAATTTCACCAAATAATCCATCAGATAATTCAGCAAGTCCATATTATCTACATCCTAGTGATAACCCTGGTGCTCTCCTTGTCTCAGAGATTTTCAATGGTGATAACTATGTTGCATGGAACCGCTCGATCACAATTGCTTTATCTGTCAAGAATAAAGTAGCATTCATTGATGGCTCAATTCGACCTCCACATCCTTCTCAGTCAATTCTTTACCCAGCATGGATGAGGGCCAATAATTTGGTACTTTCTTGGTTGATAAACTCCATTTCCAAAGATATTTGAAATAGCTTGTTATATGTTAATTCAGCTCTTGATCTTTGGAATGAACTGAAGACACAGTACTTAAGAAGTGATGGACCAAGAGTCTTCCATCTTGAAAAATCTTTGAGTTGTATAAACTAGGGCTCTTCATCTATTACCGAATATTTTAGTGCCTTCAAAGCATTATGGGATGAATATGTTAGTTTTCGTCCTTTCCCAACTTGCACTTGTGGAAAAATGTCAAGTTGTACATGTGACATCTTTCCTTTTCTGTTACAAAGGCACCAGTCAGATTATGTTCTGAAATTTCTTGTTGGCTTAAAAGAGTCCTATGCATCTATTAGAAGTCAGTTACTTCTTTCCATACCATTACCAACAATGGCAAAGGTCTTTTCTTTACTACTTCAAGAAGAGAGCCAAAGGCAACTAACCAACTCAGTTTCAACTAAAACTCATGCATTGATGGTAAAGCAGTTCTCTACTCCAGTAGCAAACCAGTACAAGTTCTCGAAAGAAAGGGCCAAGAAGTCTTCTCTCCATTGTACACATTGTGGGTATAATGGACACACTATTGACAAGTGCTTCCAACTTCATGGATATCCTCCTGGTTTGTAACACCCTGCTCCTCCTTCCTTCTTC
>QEOT01001273.1:17071-28775 GCA_003123785.1 Pterocarya stenoptera
AATCAGTGTTTAAAGGTCATCGCAAACCATTTTAGAGACCCCCAGACGTCGGGTTTTAGGATAAAACCCCAGCCCCTCTCTCTTCTCCCTCACTTTTCCCTCCCCCCTCTCTCTCCTCCCTCTCGGCTTGCAGCGTACGCAGTAGCCCTCTCTCTCGCCCAAACGGCTTCAGCCCCAGCCCGCCGCCGCCGTGCGCCACCGTGCTTCACGGCCACCACGACCGGCTTCCTCTCCCTCCAGCGAGCCTCCCAGCACCGGCCTTGCCTCCCCACGCTCGCCCCTCCTCCTCCCTCAACGATGCAAGCCCGAACGGGCTTAGTGTTCCATGCGCCGCCGTGCGCCGTTCTCCGGTGCCACCTCTCCCACGGCAGCCACCCCTGCCACCAACCGGTCACCTACAGCGGCCTCAGCCCCTCCCATGCAGCCACCTCCCTCCACCATGCACGAGCACAGCAAACCCATGCACGGGTTCACTGTGCAGCCTCCTAACGCCGCCGTGCGCGGTCATCTCGGCCACCGGCTACCATCACGAGACTCCTAAGGTCTCCCCCTTCCTCCTCCAGCAAACCCACAGCCAATAGGCACCTCATCCACCTCCCGGTGTGCCCACGGACACCGCACGGGTTTAGCCTCCTCCGTCGCCGTCCGCCGCCACCCACGGCGAACGACCACCCTAGCCAGCATCCTTAGGCCACCACGAACCCAACGGTACCACCCACGGCCCCGATCTATCCCCCATGCATGCACACTCTCTCTCACTCTCCCACGGCATTTCTCCCCCTCACAGTGCACAACCACCACCACAGACCACCGTGCCAACCACCACTGAGCCTCCACGGCTCCTCTAGTAGTTCCCTTAGCCCAGCTTTAGGCCCAAACCACCACTTTATGTGGTGGGTTGATCACTGCACATGATGGACAGTCACTGCGAGTGACTGACCGCCACTGTACACCGTGAGATCCGCTGTTATGCCCCTTATCATTATCATCGAGGCCACCCTAGGCCCTTCCAAGACCACACCTAGCTATCCAAATGCCTAAACAGTCACTGTACGCGGTGTAGCCACCCCGTACGCTCCTCCGGCGTTATCGCTGTGACGGCTAGCGAGCGACGCACAGGTTATCCCGTCGATGGTATAAATCTCTATCCCTCGCTTTTTATATTAAATGTTAGATGCTAGCTAGTTGACTAGGTTGTGGACTGTGCTGTTAGTATTATAGGTTGTGGATTGTGCTGCTAGTATTATAGGATTCGCTATGTAGTAGCGATGTGACGTGCTGTAGTGAAGTGCTAGGCATAGTTGGGAAGTGTGCTGTGTAGTGTTGTGGACTGTGCTGTGAAGTGTGGTGGTAGCGTATGTGCGGTAGTAGTGGTGTGGCCTAGTGCCGTGTAAGGAGTACACGTGGAGTGTACCCTGTGTAGTGAGACAAGGCACCGTATGGCGTGTGCCATAGCGGTGACGTGGCGTAGTGCCGTGAATGGAGTACGCGAGGAGTGTACTCCAAGTAATGAGACAAGACACCGTATGGCGTGTATGCCATAGCGGTGACGTGGCGTAGTGCCTTAAATGGAGTACGCGAGGAGTGTACTCCATATGGTGGAATGATGCATCGTATGGCGTGTGCCATAGCGGTGATGTGGTGTAGTATCGTGGATGGAGTACACGTGGAGTGTACTCCATGTAGTGAGGTGATGCACCGTATGGCGTGTACGCCATAGCGGTGACGTAGCGTAGTTCTGTGAAGGGAGTACACGTGAAGTGTACTCCATTGTAATGGAGAGACGCACCATATGACGTGAGTGCCATAGTGGCGACGTAGCGTAGCCTTGTGAGGGAGTACATGAGGAGTGTACTCCATGAAGTGCAGCGATACACCGTATGGCGTGTTGCGAAGATGAAGGTGATTGCATTAATGGGCGAAGAGCTTGATGTATGGTGTCGGAAACTGTGGAATAGTGTCCCGAAGTGTGAGATACGGCCTGTAGTCCCAGGCGACGAGTGTCGCCATGTGACTGGCTTATGGCTAGAAATAAGTGCGAAGTAGCTAGAAGGTATCAGAGTAGCGCAGTGAAAGCATGACTAGGCAACGTCACTAAGTGACGCGGTCGATTAAGAAGTCGTGCTTGCAATGGGTGAAGAATTAGCGTAAGTGTGATGTAGCGGGAACGTGACGAGGTGTCACATTGTGACGAGAGTACATGAGGAACCGTACTCGTGATGAGTTGGAAGTGACGTAGCGGAATGTCAGAAGACGTGACAAGGTCACGGTGTAGCTTGGGAATGGTCTCGAGCTATATGGCGTGACGTAAAGTGTTGAGGTATGTGCCGTAGTAATGATACGGCTGTAGCCTACGGCAATGAGCGTCGCCGTGTAGTCGGCTTATGGCCAGAAGTATGTGCTAAGTGGCCAAGAAGTATCAAAGCTGTGCAGCGGAAGCATGATTGGGCTACGTCATGAAATGACGTGGTCAATCATGAAGCTGTGCTGTGATGGGTTAGTATGTATGAGAGATGACGTGACAGGATCACGGCATAGCTTGGGATTTAGTCTCGAGCTATGTGACGTGACGTAAGGTGTGTTCATGGACAAAGTCCCATCGTGTCAAGTGTTGGGATGAACTGTTAAGAAGTACGGCTAGCATGAAGGGTCGTGCTAGCCGGATTATGAGAAGGTTGGTAATAGAGTATGGCGTTCGCCATACGAGTCCGTGACCAATGTATTAAATGATGGTCTTAAGGGATAAAGGAGTAGGTACGTGTATTGTCTGATTAGACGCACGTGCCGGACAGATTCACCATATGTAATGGGTAATCTGTCCTAAGCATGGTTACACGGTGCTCAAGCCTCAGAGTGGCTTGGAGCCATGTAGTGCAGATGGATGATCATGAGAGGTAGAGTGAGCTAAGATGCATGAGGGTAATGATGAGAGTACTGTCTAAGAATGGGATACATGACTTAGCTAGTCTAAGTCATGCGTCGGAATGTGGTTAATGAGAAGAACGAGACAGAGGTTCTAGTGTCTTAATCCTAAGGTGAATCATGGATTCACCCTAGCGAGTAAGTACTCGAGGTAGAACGTAAGGTTGAAAGGAAGTAGAGACCATAATGGGTCTCCAAGGATTTTATCATATTAAGGAACGTGTAAGAGTACGGGATAGCAGGAGAGTGTTCTAAGTAAAGGATAGCTCTATTTCTAGTTCAGCTATTTATGCACTAGATAGAAAATGACGTAAGGTTATGTATGCATGTAGGTGCCATCTGACACGCGCATGAATGGACTGCATGGTATGAAAGTAGCATAGAGTCCAGGTAAATGTTACGTTCATGCTCTTCTAGAGTGTTTTCTAAAGTATGAGAAAAAGAAAGATGAAATGTTTCTCCATGAAGGATGCTTTAAGAAAGGACACGAAAGATGTTTTTTAAAGAAAGCATGCTAAGTATTGAATGGTATACGTATGTACGGCCCCTCTATGAAAGCCCCTTTTTACGCACCCCAAAGTATTAATTGTATGCATGTGAATGGATGACTATATGTGTATTTATTGTACGTATTTTCTAAAGAAAAGAAAGGAAGCTTCGAGGCCTTTGCCCCCAGCTTCAGAACGATGCTTAAAGAGACGCGAAGAAAGTGTTTTAAAACATGTCCCTGAGAACTGACGTTAAAATGTCCCTACGAACTGATGTTTTAAACGACGCCATGAAAGATGACGTTTAAGCCATGCTTTTAAACGAAAAGAATGTTTTCTCATGAAAAGATGTTTTTCCCATGAAAGCATGAAATGAAATGAAAAGAAAAAAAAATGAATGCCCATGCCCATGAAATGAAATGAATGAAAGCCTCAGGTCTTTAGAGCCGACATGAATGAACGAATGAAAAGAACGGCATGTGGCATTAATGAATGTATGAAAACACATAACGACCATATGAAATGAACGGAAAGGGGTACCCAATGAATGAACGGGCAGATTGCAATGCAAGGCAGTGGTATCTGGTAGTGCACCCAGTGCTGCACCCTGACGGAAAGGGATTCCAATCTGTGGCCACGGGCGAATCCATCGGCTCAAAAGGCCGCTAACTCCAGCACGCGAGGCGTAACGACGTGCACCGGCCTATGAAAGAGAAAAGAAAAGTAACTGTATGTATGAATGCATGGCATTCTTCAAGAAATGAAGCTAGTGATGGGGGAAAGGTTTTAAAGAAAAGAAAAGCATGTTTTAAGAATGAAAGCCCCCGTTCACTGATGTTTTTAACGAAAGCATGTATGCATGTAGGTATAGTATGTATGAATGATGAATGCATGAATGAAAACCTATGTTGCTATATTTTAACGGTATGAAGTAATGCTTACTGAGTATTCGACTCATTTTAGTTTTTATGTGTGCCCCTCCCCCTACAGGAAACTAAATGGGTAGTACGCCCAGGAGGGACACAGCCAAAGGGAAAGAGCACGGAGGTCTAGGCATGAAGGTTTTAAACGTACGAAAAGGTATTTTTATTTTAAAGAATTTTATTTCCCACTCCAAAACCCTTTTATCATAAGAGCACTTTTTATTTTATAACGTAGAGTCTTGCACCCTGGGAAGGACTATAAAAGGTTTTAAATGGGACGGTAATTCCCGTCGTCGTATTTTCTAAAATATTTTCCAAAAAGGTCCACCCCAAGGACGGGCGTTATATGGTTGGACTGGACCAAAAGGGAAGAGAAATCATCCTGCTGCACATGCTGCCATTTCAGCCAATGAAATCTGTGATTAAAATAAGGATGAGTCTCATATGGTTTCTTTAACTTCTAAAGAATTTAATAAACTTTTAGCTCTTGCTAATTCCTCACAACCTTCTTAGCCCTCTTCAAATATCCAAAATACATTAGCCTGTAACCTTGTTACTTCTGCCCAATTCTCTGGTAATTTTTTCTACAACTCTGTTTCGGTTATACCAGATCACTCTTGGATATTAGATACTGGTGCAACAGATCACATGATTTGTTCACCAAATTTTTATTGTTTTCCTCCTAAACCAATCAATATATCTATAAATCTACCTAATGGACAGATTATACCAACCACACACATTGGTACAATTTGTATTTCCAATAATCTTTTCTTGAAAAATGTCTTGTGTGTACCTTCTTTTTCATTTAATCTTTTATCTATTTCTAAGCTAACACAACAATCTAATCTTTCTTTATCCTTTTTTGGAACTCACTGTCTTTTGCAGGACCAATCACAGAGGAGGATGATTGGGATTGCATTTAAGAAACAAGGACTATATCACTTTGTACCTTCCTGCACAACTTCTAAACCCAATTCAGTCCACTTTTCTGCTGTTTCTCAAAAATCCTTGGATCTATGGCACTATAGATTAGGCCATGTATATTTCTCTAGACTTTCTTCTCTCAAACACTTAGATTCTTCCATCTCTATGGATTGTCAACATATATGTGATATCTATCCTTTGGCAAAGCAAAGAAGATTACCTTTCCCTGTATCACATACGAAATCTATAAAATTTTTGATTGGATTCACTGTGACATATGGGGTCCATTTGCAACTATTTCTTATTCAGGTTATAAATACTTCTTGACAATTGTTGATGATTTCACACGATGCACTTGGGTTTACATGCTTAAAGCTAAGTCTGAGGTTGCAATTCTGCTAAAAAGCTTTTGTATACTAATAAAAACTCAGTTTAATGTTGCTATTAAAACCATAAGATCAGATAATGGACCTGAATTTTTTCTCACAAAATTTAATAGTGAAAATGGATTTTTACATCAAAAAGCTATGTAGAAACCCCACAGCAAAACGGAACAGTGGAACGAAAGCATCAGCATTACAGCTAGAGCACTAATGTTTTAATCAAATATTCCATTATCTTTTTGGAGTGACTGTGTTCTCACCGCAGCGCATATAATCAACAGGATACTTACCCCTCTTCTTAATAACAAAACTCCTTATGAAATGCTTTTTAATAAAACACCAAAACTATCCCATTTAAAGGTGTTTGGTTGCCTTTACTTTGCTTCTACACTTCATAAGCACAGACATAAGTTTGATCCTAGAGCTGTCAAGTGTATTCCTCGGGTACCCAACTAATGTAAAGGGTTATAAAGTCATGGATCTCAACACTAATAAAGTGTTCATTTCCAAAAATGTCAAATTCAATGAAAATATTCTACCTTTTTCAGACACACCTTCGAATCCACAAAGTCATACATTCTTATTCCCACCATCAGAAAACAACTCTTATATTTCCACCAATCCTACTGTTCTTCCTAATTCATCTATTTCATCAACTTCTACTAATGATAATCTTCATTCCTACGATGATCAAGATATGTCTATATCTTAGAATAATCCCATTTCCAGTTATCTACCCCAACTCAGAAAATCAACAAGAATTTGAAAACCATCTGTTATTCTGCAGGATTACTATTGCAGTCAAGTTACCTCAAATACAGCCCATTCAACTTCTTCTAATGATGGTTCTACTAAAGGTAACTTCTATCCCATTTCTCCATTTCTTTCTACCAGCAGATTATCATCTTCTCATAGAGTTTTTCTTGCCTCCATAACAGCTTCATCTGAACCCACCACATATAAACAAGCTGTCCAATTTCCAAAATGGCAACAAGCTATGAAAAATGAATTACATACTTTAGAGTTAAATAAAACATGGGAGCTTGTAACTTTACCTAAAACTAAACAAACAATTGGTTGTAAATGGGTATTCAAAATTAAATACAAATATGATGGGACCATAGAAAGACACAAAGCAAGATTAGTGGCAAAAGGTTACACTCAACAAGAAGGGTTGGATTTTTTTGGATTCCTTCTCACCCAGTTGCCAAGATTACTTCCATTAGACTTTTACTTGTTGTGGTTGCAATTAAAAATTGGCATATTCACCAACAAAATGTAAACAATGCCTTTTTACATGGTAAATTACATGAAGAAGTTTACATGGACTTTCCTCCTGGACTGCCTAATCAGAACAACATAGTTTGTAGATTGTTAAAAAGTCTCTATGGCCTTAAATAGGCATCTAGACAATGGTTTGAGAAATTGTCTAACTCTCTCATTACCTATGGTTTCACTCAAGGGAAGTCTGACTGCATGTTGTTTATCAAAAAGACAACAACTTCTTTTATGGCACTGCTTGTTTATGTTGATGATGTGCTGATAGCAATTGATGATTTAGAACAAATTCAACTCTTGAAGAAGTTCTTATATGATAAATTTACAATTAAAGACTTAGGACCATTGAAATATTTTCTTAGTCTAGAAATAGCAAGATCTAAAACTGGCATTTCAGTTTGCCAACGAAAATATCTCGTAGACATATTATAAGACACGGATATCCTTGGCTCAAAACCTGCTGCTTTTCCAATGGAATCCAATCTCAAACTCACTGCTGATGATCCAGAAATTTATGAAGATCTATCAGAGTATAGGAGACTAGTTGGTAGATTGTTATACTTGACAATTAACAGACCAGATCTTGCCTATTCTGTCCAAGTGTTAAGTCAGTTTTTAAGCAAAACCAGCTGTCAGCCATCACAAAGCAGCAATGAGGGTCCTCTGCTATTTGAAAGCTACACCAAGGCAGGGTTTGTTTTTCTCATCAGCATCAGAGCTTCAACTCAAAGCCTTCTCAGACAGTGACTGGGCAGGCTGCCTCGACACCAGAAGAAGTATAACAGGTTTTGCAATATTCTTGGGAAATTCCTTAATTTCTTGGAAGTCCAAAAAGCAAGCCACAATTAGCAGATCCTCTGCTGAAGCAGAGTATCGAGCTCTTGCAGCTACAAGATGTGAGGTGCAATGGTTGGTCTATGCCTTGAAGGACTTGCAGATTGATCTTCAACAGCCCATAGCTCTATACACAGATAGCAAGTCAGCAATGTCTATTGCCTCCAACCCAGTACAACATGAAAGAACTAAGCATATACAAATTGACTGTCACTTGGTTCGAGAGAAATTGCAAGAGAAGCTTATCAAGTTGTTTTACATTTCCTCTCGGCTACAGTTGGCAGATATGTTCACCAAGCCACTGGGTTCATTACCTTTTAATCACACTTTGCGCAAGATGAACATTCTCAATATTCATGTTTATCTTGAGGGGGGGTGTTGGAGTATAGCATCCCACATAGAAAACATGGAGTTAAAGTCCAAAGAAGAAAAGGCCAAGGCTAAAGTAGACAATATACATTAGTTAGTTATTTTCTGTTATCTTAATTTTTAGTATAAATAGATGTAAATACAGAAGAACAAATCACTCGATTCAATAATACAATTCCTTTCAGATAGCTTACGTGCATCTCAGTTTTCTGCTCTTCATATTTTTCATTTCCAGTTTATGAAACTCTTGACAGTTATCAATTTAGAAAAACTTGGTTAATAACTTAATACAAAGATCAACAGATCGGAAGTTCATTTGTAATTTAGCTACGAAATATCTCGAATTAGTGTATAAATAAAAGTTTGTAACCTTTCCTCATCCAACAAAATTGCACTATTATTCATTTATCTATCATAAAATTATACAAAATTGTAATGGGTCCAATAGATTAACTATGCACACTACAATTGAAGCATTTACTGGCAATCTCAAAATCAGTGAACAGAGGTTGAAAATGATTTGGGGTCCGACGTTGAAAGTGGTATTGACATGAACGTCCTCGTAAAAGCCATTCCCTTCTGAAGTGAAGCGATAACGGTAGTACCAACTATGAACCATTTTTCACTGTTTAAGACTTGGTAAACTCTTGGACTTAGTTTTGATCCTCTATACCTCACTTGCTACCCTGCTGGAAGAACTTTTCAAAAAGTAAAATAAAATAAATAGATAAAGATGGCCCCTAAATGTGATTGCCGAACTATATATATTTTTAAGAAGAAAGAAGAGAGTGGTTGAGACAGGAGAAGACCAAAGACTACTAGAGATTAAACAACATAACTGCAACCATTGACTTCTTCATTTCCTATATTTTATGTAGTTTAGGTGTTGGGTTGGGTCAAAGCATGCCTTGCTTTGTCATATCCTTATTGCACCCATCTAGGCTTCCCAAAAACACACTGTCTTGCACTTTACCTAAACTTACTTCTTTTTCTTTGGCATTGTTATTTTCTTTCTTGTTTATCCTGTCGTATTAGAGATCATACTTAGTACTCTAACAATTCAAGTCTAGACGAACAGTGAAGTGTTTAAGTTTGGCTCATTCAGTTTGTTACTTCTAAGCTTGAATCCAACATCATTAACTTTAGTGTTCAATGTTTTTTTTTTTTTTTTTATACATGGGAAATGGAGGATTCGATTCTTAGTTTTCTTAGAGCACTAGCATTGGATTATGTATCTGTATATGCATCTACATATTTGCATAATATGACCTTAAATTGGGTTGCATTGGATTATGCATATACAAAATTTTGTATAGCTATGAATAGTATTTCTACAAATTTGAAGATGCATTGTTCACTCTCTAAATCTTATTTTATTACTTTTCTCTCTTTCCTCCTCTCTCTCTCCACCAACAGATAGAATTTTAGGAAAAAAATTCTAGTGGGTGCTAAATGATAAAATTTGTAGTGGTGCTAATTGCAAAATATAAAAAAAAAAAGGAAAAAAAGAAGTAATAATAAAATAATAATATTTTATTATTATTTAGCTCAAAGATGCATAATCCAATGTGAAAGTTTTTCTTGATATGTAAAATCAATCTCCAAAAAATGTGATTTTACATATACATATAGAAAAACCAATGCTAGTGCTCTTAGTGTGAAACCAATGTGTTACCAATTGATCCAAATGACCTTGGCTCCAAAGTAAGTTAATGTTGAGAATGTTGCTCGCTTGCAAAATGTTGAGAATTCTTGGATATTTAGGATTCCATCTTTAGCATCGGCTTGGGTCGTCCTTGTTACATCAAGATTTTCTTTTATACTCTCTGTTAATGTCGTGTTTCGCACATCCTTGAGCCAGATTTCAACAACTCANTTTTTTTTTTTTTTTGCTTTTGTAAAGTAGGTCCCATTTCTCACAAAATAATTTCTGTCTACCTTCTCTAGCCCCCCCCCGGCGGGCAGGCGGGGGGTCTCACTCATTCTTCTCTACAGAGGACGGGGAATGATCATAGATTGTAGTCAGTTGTTCCTTTTTCTTAATCTAATAGTTGCAACTTTTTTTCTCAAAAAATTAAAAAAACAATAGTTGCAACTTTAATGAATGATCAAGCTTCTTCTATGGTATGTTTAACATGTTCAGTGTTTTCCCCTATTTTTTTTAAAAATAATTTTGTCTACTAGGTTGGAAAATGCCTGGTCTACTGCCTTACAACCACCAAATTCATATACACATGGCACGACCATACTTCCCAAATTCCGATCTTCAAGATAGGTCAAGAAATGCTGGCGTCTAACTAGCGCGTGCGGTTCAAATGCTGCTCAAACTACGCTTACCCCCATGCACCACTTCTACTCTGACACTCCAACAACTACATGGGGGCACGAGCGAATTCCTTGCCCTTAGATCTTCAAACTGGGCCCGACCCCAGCATATTCATGCTCGGGTGAGGGGTTCACGTCAAGTACAGTGGCCGGTCCTCCATTGGCGTTGTCAGCCATCGCGGTCGGTTTTAGTTATCCCATTATACTCTACGGACATGTTGGATGCTTGAAGTATTTTAAAACTTTTAAGAATAATAATAAAATAGTTTGAATAAATTTATTTTATTAAATTTTGTGAAAAGAAAAAAAAAAATTTGAATAAAAATATTCTTTAAAATAAGTATTATATTAGAATTTGTAAAAGTGAATAGAAAAAATTAAAAAATAGCTTGAATGTAATTTTTAATATTGTTTTGTTTTGAAGTTTGTAAAATTTTTATGATTTTAGTACTCTGTTGATTAGGTAATGATTAAATGAAAAATGTTGAAATTTTAAAATTGAAAAGAGTTTTATATTTAAATAATATTTAGGATTGAAATTACAACAAAAATTTAAAAAATTTTGAAAATTCTCATATTTACTAATATTTCAGGACAAAATACAAATACATTAATCATTTTTATCTTCTTCTTCATATTATATATTAAGATCTTCTTCTTCAACTTATTATAAAATATTATATTTTCAATTTATAATTAAAGAAAATAGACCAAATCTTGTAATTTATGAATCGTTTTCAATAACAAGCACTTTTCAAGACCTTCTTAAAAAAAAGTAAAAAGTTGCGTTAAGTTTTAAAAAATATAATAAAAAATTCATAGATTAACATAATTTCATATAAAATGTTATATTCATATTATAATAAAAAATAATTATAATTTTAATATTGTGCAGTATTGTCAACTTGTAGATTATAATTCATTATTCTTAAGATATACAAGCATCAGTCAAGAAAAAAAGTATAGAGAAATATTTTTAACCACAAATGAATTTTATAAAAAAAAAAAAAAAAATCTCATAAATTAACGTGACTTGATATGGCAGGTCAGATTATAAAGTTATTTTTTATTGTAAATTAAGTCTAATAGATCACATGAACCTACATCTGTTTATAGATGAATAATACTAGATACAGTTATAAATTGTGCAAGTGTCGTACATTCTTTTTAAAAAAGAATAAAATCTAATATTAAAAAAATTAATTTTTTTTATATAAATCTCATATTTACTTTTTTTTTTTTTTTTTTTTTTTTT
>QEOT01001273.1:29347-71242 GCA_003123785.1 Pterocarya stenoptera
TTTTTTTTTTTTTTTTTTTTTTCTTGAAGTGTGACGTCTGCAAAATCTATAACTGCAAACATAATTTCTGAATAATATAATTATCTGCATTAGCCGCGGATCGGGATCGATTGGGCATTGAGTACTCTGAACAAATGTGATCCGACGGTGGTAAAAGCATAAAAGTGAGGAGCACATACTCGTGAAATCTTAGAAAGCAAAAGGATTCCATTTAGAGGGATGGTTCCATGTGGCAACCAGGAAGCTGCGTGGAGAAGCCGAAGTCACTCTTCCTAGTTCCTTCGTTTGTACATTCCCCCATTCCTCTCCTCTTTCTATATATATCCCTTCCACTGCCTCTTCCACTCTCAACTCTCAGTCTTTCCAAAATTAATACACTTCCCTCAAAGCTCTTCCTAGCTTTCTCTGTTTTAAGCGATTCTGTTCTTCCAGAAGATCTGTAGCTCTATCCATGGCGACCTCTTACGAAGATGTTTCTTCTGCTCTGCAGTTTATCAAGCTTCACTTGCTTGGTGAGTTATCCCCTGTGCCTCTGCCCTGCCTATCTAATTCAGACATTGAGATTTCGTCCTTTGAATCTTGTTCGCAAGCTTCGGGTTCCTTGCCAGTCTCCGACTTTTTCAGCTACAACGACCTCTTCGAGTTTCCGAAAATTATGGACCTCACTGAGCCTATATCCCTCGATTCGAACAATGGTTTCTTCGAATCCGAATCCAAACCCAATTCCCAAACTTCGACCTCCTACTCCCCCCAATCAATCGGCAATTGCTTCGCATTCGAATCGAGACCGCAAACGAACAGGACGAAACCTTCTCTGATGATCTCGCTCCCGATCAAAAGCACTACCAAGTTGCTCCAATTCGGCGATCACAATCACCGGCCGGATCCATCATCGGTCCCGTCAGTAGTGCAAACAAGTTTGGAAGGGAAAAAGCACTACAGAGGGGTCCGACAGAGGCCTTGGGGCAAGTACGCAGCCGAGATCCGAGACCCTAACCGGCGCGGCTCGCGTGTATGGCTCGGGACCTTCGACACGGCTATAGAAGCCGCAAAGGCCTACGACCAAGCCGCGTTCAAACTCCGCGGCTCGAAAGCCATACTCAACTTCCCACTCGAAGCCGGGAAGTCGGAGACAATGAAAAAGGTCGACGGGAGAAAACGAGATCGCGCGGAGGAGGAGGAGGAGGAGGAGGTAGTTGTCCTTAAGAAGGAGAGGTCGATGGAAACGGAGGACACTGCCAGTACTTCTTCCTCGAAGAATATTCCATTGACGCCGTCAAATTGGACGGCGGTATTGGACGGTGATCTTGAAGGGATTTTTAACGTTCCGCCGCTGTCGCCGCTATCGCCTCACCCGCCATTTGGTTATTCACAGCTTATGGTCATATGATGAGTACTTATTTGGTTACGGAATTATGTGTATAATGTATATGCTAAGGTTTTTGAAAAAGAGAAGCTGATTGATAATATTATTTGATGGAAAATATTTGGTGATCTTCAAATTATATCTGAGTCAGATTCCATGCATTCAAATTAAGTTACTCCTCGAGCAACATAATTAATTGATGATAAGATGTCATATGCAATGTATAGAAGAATTTCTATGTTACCTGCATTGCACTAAATCAGAAAAAAATTAATGGTCTTCAATTTTGATATTTTATATGCTAATTAGTTATTGATTACCGTAATCACATGAACAATACGGTAAAGGGAAAACTAGAAGCTGAAAGAAGGGTAATTAGGATGGAAAAAGTTGCAATTAGAAGATCCAAGGCTATCTATCTGCATCCCTATTTCTGCCTCTCCTAATTCTAGGGTCGGGAATGGAAAAAAGTATTCCCTCAGTTAATAACCCAACGCTACCGATTCCCATTCGAGTTTCACTGCATAAAAAAAGCATAATTACGGAGAAATGAGAAATGATAATGGTCGTGGTGAGCATATAAATGTTGCGTAATTATTTTAAAAAATAAAAAATAAATATAGTATTTATATAAAAGGAAATTATTTTTTTAATAATAAATTTTATTTTTTTTTTAAATAACTACATAATATTTATACACTTTACAACTATACGTAATATTATTCATTAAAAATTAATGCGTGTATTTTTTACTGTTCTTGGAATTGGTGGACGCAAATTGACCCGAGATCACTATGGGTGGAAGGACGGTCAACGGGGTCACGTTATTGCATGCATTTACAATTTCAGAAAAATTGGAACCCATAAACCACTGTATTGAAGTCTACTTTTTCTTACCTTCAAAATTACGTGCGGTAGCAGTTTTAACTTTTAAGAGACGCCAAGAATTATGTTATGTATGTTAGTTTGGTTTGGATGGTCAGTTGGCTTCAAATGGTTTGAATTGATTTATAAATAATAATATTTTATAAATTTTATTAAAATGTGTTTGAATATAAGATATATACTTGAATGTATAAAATATATTGAGATGAGTTTTAACTTTTTATGAAGTTGAAACTGTAGTAAGTCCTATTGATGATTGATTTGAGATGAGTTGAGATAATTTCATTTTCCAAACACAGCTGTAGAATATTGAATATGGGTGGATTATCGAGATTGAGGGCATCGAAACTGCGGAGCTTTTGAGAGTGCCTACATGCCTCTTTTGTTTCCATAACTTCTCTCAACTCATTTCATCTCCTTATTATAATTTTTTCAAATTCTTACAAAAAATAAAATAAACAATTTAACTTTTTTAAATCTCAAAATAAAAATAACATTAAAAAAAATATATTCTAATAATATTTTATTCAAATTTTAACTTTATTCTCAACTCATCTCATTTCATATGATCTATACAAGGTAGAAGTTTATAATTATGAGAAGGTAGTGGATGGGATCCAGATTATCTGAAATGAATAAGTTATTATTCCTTAGAATGATTTCAAGAAACATGATACGTTGAAAATGATATCCGGAAATTATAAATGAGAGGGAGAATGCCTTTAATCAGAATCCAGCAGTCTCTGTTGTCACTAAATTACATCCCTTGTTGACGAGATCAAGGCGCTGCGCAGACTTGTTAAAAGTTGCTCATTCAAGTAGAAGTAGAGAAGCAAATGAAGTAAGCTATTAGATGTACTGATTTCGTTAAATGAAAGAAGTCCAAGTTTCAACAATAGAACAGGTCACGTGAAGCGACTTGTGTGCATAATAACTATCATGCATTGTCCAAAACTTATAAATGCCATGGGGACAGAGTAATGTTGAAATTCTCTTTCTTTTTATGCTTTTGACTGTTCAAAGCTTACCCAAAGAAAGGATCATAACAAGTCAATAATAGACCAGTGATAATGACTCAAGTGTACATAATTTCACTAAACTAAACTAAATATTATCGCAATAATATTATGCTAATAGCGTGGTCTTGATTCTTGGTGCATTAAGTATTGGTTGGATCTGATCTTCTCGGGTGGCAGTGTATGTACAGCGGATGTGCATGCGCAAAAGGTTTGAAGGTGGGTGCCCACAGGCAGACAACCAGTCGAGAGACTTTAATTTGGACATAAATTAAGGTCAACAATGGTTTCATACAAAGCACTAAGGAGTCAACTTTACAAGGACTTGGGACCCTACGTAAGTTTGAAAATTCAACTAGCGTATTGAAGAAAAAAATAAGTATATTTCAAAAACCAAACGACAAGTGTACCTCCAAGTCTCCTCTCCTTTCTCTCTAGGAAAAGAGGTGGAGTGAAGTCATGTTGGCACGTGAGGCCGTTATAATTGAATTTTGAAGTTTCTAGAGGTGGTCTCAAGGGTGGAAAGGACTCTGACAAGGCAGGCGTTGGGGAAGAAGGATTGTTGTAGGGTGGTTCACAGCTTGTTGATGTAGTGAATTTCGGTGCTGTTGTCCTAAGGGTGAAAAGGAATCTGACAAAGTGGGCGTCAGAAAGGAAGGACTGCTGTAGGGTGGTTTGCAGAGTGTTGACGTCAGGATATTCGGTGTTTCTAACACTACGAAGGGGCTGGTTCTGAGAGAGAAATTTACGAAAACCTCTTTGGCATTGGAGGAGATGGCAGGAAAATGGGAGAAGCTGCGACTCACTAAGGAAGAGGATCAGGGTCTTGTAGTTGATGAATGTATCCCGAATGAGTTCGAAGATAAGGGTGAGAGGAGTCTTGTGGGACAGGTGTTGTCTGAAAGGAGTATTGGGAAGGGAGTACTGGAAGCTACTATGGCGAAGGTGTGGAGAATCTCCAGCCCTGCTTCATTTCAGGAGGTAAGGATGAACGTTTTTGTAATAACTTTTGCTACTATGGCTGATAAACAGCAGGTTTGGGATGGAAAACCATAGTTATTTACAATTGTCTAATTGTCCTAAATCTGTATGATGGTTTTATTCAACCAGCAGAAATGTCATTTGCCATTGAAAGGTTTTGGGTACAACTCCATGACCTTTCGTTTGCTTGTATGAATGAGGAATGTGGGAGATAGATAGGAAGTGTGATTGGGCAGGTTCTTGATGTGGTAACTAGTGAGGATGGTTGTGGATGGGGTCAATTTCTGCATATTCGTGTGGAAGTGGATCTAATGAAGGTGTTGGTAAGGGGGAGGATGATTTATGTGAAGGGGAAGAATGTGTGAATTCCTTTTAGATACGAAAAACTCCCTAAAATATGCTTTGATTGTGGGAGATTTTCTCACTATGGGAGGGAATGTATGAAGAGGGAGGAGGTTTTAAAGCAGAAACAAGGAGAGGATGGGCAATATGGCTCCTGGCTTAAAGTAGATTTTTTTTTCCAGAAAAAATTTGGGGAATGGTTTCATGAAGAAAAAAGGGAATGAAGCTAACCTTGGTGGAGCTCACAGTATGTCTAATGCTAACACCTCGATGGCTCCAAATGAGGTGGAAAGGGACTCTAGAGATGATCATGAGAAGGCTCAAAAGGTAGCTGAAGAGGAGGGATTGGGAAAGGATAAAAGGGAAACAATGGGAGGGCTGGGAATAACTAATGAGGAGGGAGAGGGGCACTGCAACTCAGAAGAATTTAGAGCTTAAAATCTGGTCAGAAGGAAGATACACACTCAATCATAGTTAGTCTACATGAGATTGAGGTGGATGGAGAAGGAGATCTTGGTGTGAATGTGATAAACGCGAAGGGTACAAAATGTGGAGGGAAGTGGAAGAGGAGGGCAAGGTAGAAAGGTGGGTCTTCTGAGCCTGTTATAGTCTAGGTTAAATCAAAACGTGGTAGGAATGGAAGGGAGGCTGTTGTGGTGGGAGGCATAAAGAAGAAAAGTATAAATGAGGGAGAACTTGAAAACAATATATACTTGTATTGGCGGAGGCTGTTGAACAGCCCCGCCAAACAAAATGAAACTCTTGAGTTGGAACTATCGAGGGCTTGGGGACCCCTCAGACAATTTAGGACCTTTACTTTTTAGTAAAGGATAAGAAGCCCAACTTTGTCTTTTTAATCAAGACAAAAATGCACGGAGGAAAAACTGATTGGTTAAAGAGAAAACTTGGTATGCCTAACTGTTTTGAAGTGGATGCAACTGGCAAAGGTGGAGGCCTAATGTTATTTTGGGGAAGTGAGATGGTGGCTGACATTTATAACTTTTCTCAGAGACATATAAATTGTTGGTTTTCTAATCCTATAACCATTCACTGGGTTCTATTGTCATCCAGAGGTGCAGAAAAGGAATGAGGTATGGAGTATGCTTGCCTCTTTCAAACCTGTGAGTGGGACAGGTTGGTGTGTTGCAGGGGATTTTAACGAAATATCTACACATGATGAGAAAGTAAGTGCTAGGCAGAGGGGGGAGAGTCAGATGGCACTATTTAAAGAAGCTTTGGAGGTGAGTGAGTTGTATGATATTGGATGGTGTGGAGATAAATTTACATGGAGTAACAAGCATACTAATGGCACCTTCACTAAGAAAAGTTTAAATAGGGCTGTGGTTAACTCTAAATGGTTGGAGCTCTATCCAGAAAAACAGCTTGAGGTCTTGCCTTCGAGGTGCTCTGACTATAGACCAATCATGTTATGTTTTGACAGGCCAAGACGAGGGGGAAAAAAAGAAAAGATTGCTCAAGTATGAAGCTACTTGAGCATTGGATGAGGAGTGTAGCAAAGTGATTGAGACTGAATGGGGGCATGGCAAGAATGGTGGAACTTCACTTTCTATGGTCCAGAATTTGCTTTCCAAATGCAGTACTACTTTAAGTAAGTGGAGTTATAAGATGGATATAAATAGAGATAGTGAGATTAAGAAGAAAACTGAGATCTTAAAAAGTATGAAAGCTGAGGAAGGTAGAGAGAATATTGTAAATATTAAAAGAGTACAAGAAGAGGTGGGGTTACTGCTAGACCAAGAAAACCTCAAGTGGAGACAAAGGGCAAAAAAGAATTGGTATAAGCTGGGTGACAGAAGTACCAAATTCTTTCATGCATATGCTAATCAAAGGAGAAGGAAAAACATGATTACACAGGTCAAAGATAGCCATGATGGGTTCGTAAATGAACCTGCCAATATTGAAATGGCTTTCAACAATTATTTCAAGTCCCTTTTTCACAACTTCTAACCCAACTGAAGATTATATCTAAGACTGTATTCAAAACATGACATCAAAAGTCTATGAGGAGATGAATGAGCAACTATGCAGGACTGAAGTGGAAGATGCTTTAAAGATGATGTGGCCTCTAAAGTCCCCTGGGCCGATGGCTATGGGGCAAGTTTTTTCCACCAGCACTGGAGTATTGTGGGTGATAAGGTTGCTGCAACAGTCTTGGAGTGCTTAAATTGTGGTACTATCCCTCAATCTTTAAACTACACTTACATTACTTTAATTCCTAAGGATAATATGCCTATGTTGGTTAGTGAATATAGGCCTATTAGTCTTTGTAATGTGGTGTATAAATTGTGCTCAATGGTTACTGTAAATAGGCCAAAATCTGTACTTCCTTTTGTTATATCTCTTAATCAAAGTGATTTCCTTCCAGGAAGACTTCTTTCTGATAATGTAATGGTAGCCTATGAAGTGTAACATACGATGAAAACTAGGTTGGAAGGTAAGCAAGGGAGTATGGCATTGAAGTTGGACTTGTCTAAGGCCTATGATAGGATTGAGTGGAAGTTTCTAAAAGCTATTTTAAGAAGATTGGGGTTTAATCAGTAGTGGATTAAGCTTGTGATGAGCTGTGTGACTTCTATGCAATATTCAGTGCTTTTGAATGGAAAAACAGGGAGCAAGGTGACACCTACTAGGGGTTTAAGGCAAGGAGATCCAATTTCTCCCTATCTTTTTATCCTATGTGCTAAAAGCCTAAGTTCTTTACTGAATTTTGCTGACCAAAGAGGAGTTATAAGAGGGGTGTCTATGGCTAAAGGCGGACTAAGAGTCAATCATCTGTTGATTGTGTGCTGTTTGGAAGAGCCAAAAGGGAGGAATGGAGATTGTGGTGCCTTTTGTTAAAGAGATATGAGGTGGCTTCAGGCCAGGTTCTAAACAAGGAAAAATCTTCTTTATTTTTCAGCTCAAACACTGATGCAGCAGAAAAAAAAGGAGCATCTTCATGCCGCTGGTGGGGTGGTTTTCGGCAATTATGAAAAATAGTTGGACTTACCACTATGGTGGGCAAGTCTAAATATAATACTTTTAGAGAGGTTAAGGAGAAGGTATGGAAAAAGATAGAAAGCTGTAAAAATAATTTTTTGCCTCAAGCTGGGAAGGAGATTCATCAAAGCAGTGTTGCAGGCTATCCCCTCTTACACTTTGGGGGTTTTCAGACTACCAATTTCTTTGTGTAAGGAACTTAACTCTTTGTATGGAAGATTCTGGTGGGGACATAGAGAAAATGGAAGAAAGGTGAATTGGTGGAACTGGGAGTAGGGATGGGCAGGCTACCCCGCCCCCGTCCGCCTCGCCCCCGCATGGGCGGGCCGGCTACCCCTCTACGTGATAACAAGTCATTCATCAATAAATTATGTTTCAAGAAGAGTTTCCTCCTAGGTTTCTTTACACGTAGAGGGACTGCATATTGTGGTGACTGATGCACCGTGGTTATGCATGGCTACCGCGGGGGGCACTAGTGGCTCCAAGACGAACTTGCATTCATTTGCAGATCTCCTATCTGTAGCCCCTCACCCAATCCCTGATGTGCTTCTGCCATTAAGGACTCCGAAAACTATGGATGGAAAAGTATATTTCTTGTTTTCAAAGGAGGAAATTGTGAAGTCTGGGGAACCGTTTCGGTTTTCTTTAGTGCTGAAATTCTTCAGACAGAGACCATCCTTAGATGCAATCCGAATCTTTATTAAAAACCGATGGGGATTATCTGGTATTGCTGTGGTTTTAGGCATGAGAAAGCCGTGCAATGTTTTTGTCCAATTAACGTTGAAGGAAGATTTCAACAAGGCTTTTTCCAGGGAAGTTTGTGGCATAGATGGTATGGTGTATAGATCATTTCACTGGAGTCCTAAGTTTTCTGAAGAGGAGGAGCCGTCGATGGTTCCAGTTTGGATTTTCTTACCAGGTTTGGCTCCAAACTTTTATCATTCTTCCATTCTTAAAAGCCTCACTGCGCCCATTGGAAAATATATTCGTAGTGACAACTCTATGAGATGTGCTACTAGAACAGACGGAGCAAGGGTATGTTTAGAATTAGATGGTGCTAAATCTCCTTTATTATCTTTTCGGATTGGTGCACCATCTTGTACTGCGAGTTATATGCAGGAGGTGGTGTATGAAACAATGCCTACATTTTGCACCAAATGTAAAATCCATGGGCATAATCTAAAAACTTGCAAGAAAGGTATTTTAAGGAAGGAGAAAGAGAGACAACTAGCTCGATTGGTGTATAAAGAAGTGCCAAAACAGTTGAAAGATGCAAATCCATCATGTTCGAATCCAACGCTAACGGAGGTGGAGGGGATGGGTACAGGGGAAAAAGTTTCAGATTTTTCGGTGCAGGTTAGTGTTGATCAACATCGAGTTGATATGGAAGGTGAGAAAGAGACTATGATACAATCGGTGGATATGCATGGCATTGGTTCTGGAGATATGGCAAAGGAGGGGTGGGTGCACGTCCATACGGAAATGGTATCGTATGAGGAGGTTCCAGTGGCTTCTGAGGTTCGGGTTAGTGTTGAAGACATTATGTTTCAATCGGTGGATGTGCATGGCATTGGCTCTAGGGATATGGCAAAAGGATGGGGTGCACGTCCAAACAGAATTGGTATCGCATGAGGTAGTTCCAATGGATTCTGAGGTTCTGGTTAGGGTTGATCAGCATAGAGTTGGTTTGGAAGGTGAGGAAGATCAAAATTTACAATTGGTGGATGTGCATGGCATTGGCTCTGGAGATATGGCAAACGATGGGGTGTTGCAAGTCCATACAGAAGTGGTACCCTCTATTATGGAGGAGATGTTTCCAGTGGCTTCTGAGGTGGGAGAAATGCCGTGTTCTAGAGCTGTGGAAATGGTTCCGAAATCAGTAGAGTTTAGGGTGGTTTCTGAAGAGGATCCTCTGGCTATTACGGAGGTGTCACCTTTTGACGTGGTGGGTTCCTCTGTTTCTAAGGGGATTAATGTACATGAGATAGAAGAGCTGCGATTAAATCATGTAGAAATGGACCAAGAGGCTTTTGCCTCCATTATGGTTAATCATTCGGTAGTTGCCCAAGGTAGTCTATGTATTGGGTAGGTCTGTGAGCAAATGTTGAATGGGGATGCATTGATATGGCTAATTCGTTGGTTAGTTTATTGGATATTAAGATAATGGAAGGAAAAATGGTACAGGCTATGGATGGTGTTTCAAACTCTGAAATGGCAGATCAAGTGAAGAAAAAGGGTGAGGGTATAATCATGAGAGTTCGCAGTAGTAACCAGGTTATTGCCAGGTCATCAAAATTAAATTTATGATTAGTCCAATTTTGTATTGGAATGATAGAGGGGTAAGATCTTCTCGGAATAGATTGAAAAAGATTATGCAAGTGTATAAATCGAACGTTGTTGCGATAGCAGAGCCTTTTTTACGGGATGAGCAACTGGATGAAGTTAAGAAGGTGTTTGGCTTTGACTATGGTTTTTCAAATGCGGCTTGGGATGGTAAATTGTGGATATTGTGGATGAAGGATGTTAATGTGAGCATGGTAAGCTGTGGTAATCAACAAATTTCAGTTATTGTGACTGCTAGTATGATGAAATGTAAAATCTCATTTGTTTATGCAAAAATGTTCTTATGAGCAAAGGCATGAGTTGTGGGCAGATCTTGCTAGGGAAAGTAATTTAGTTCATCCATGGTTAGTAATAGGGGATTTTAATATCATTGCTTCTGATGGAGAGCAATGTGGTGGTCGGCCAAGACCCATGGTGGCTATAGAGGAGTTTAATTCTTGGATCCACTCTTGCGGATTAATGGAATTAAATGTCTTGGGTAAGAGCTTCTCATGGTGCAATGGGCATGCCGGTCCTTCTTGTAGTTGGGCTCGGTTGGATCAGTCTCTGGTAAATCAAAAGTCTTTTTATGCATTTTCAGATTCAGTTATGAGATATTTGTCTCGTATCATTAGATCATGCTCCTATGGTCATTTCTCTGGTGAAAAATGTTGAAATGTATGGGCCATCACCATTCCCTTTCTAGCAAATGTGGGTGGATCATGTTGATTTTACTAGATGTGTCCGAGAGACTTGGGAACAATATGATGTTGGAAGTGGACTCATGAGGCTTGCGGCAAAATTAAAAGGGGATGGTATCGTATGAGCATGGTAAGCTATGGTAATCAACAAGGTTGGACAATCTGTTATACTGGTGAAGACCAGTCGTGGATGGGGCATATTATTGATAATATTAAGCAAGTTCTTCATCAAAGGGAAGGTTGGACAGTTTGTTATGTTCCTAGAGAAGGAAATTCTGTTGCTCATTTGTTGGCTAAACATGCTTTATTTCTTGGGGAAGAAAGGGTATGGATCGAAGGGGTCCCTTTTGTAATCTGTAATGCATTGGTGTAGGATAAGTTGTGTAATTTTCAATTTGTTGAAGCAATATAAAATATGTTTGATTTCAACAAAAAAAAAAAAAACTAGCGTATTGAAGAGAATGAACACGTATAATGATCACCAATGGGAGGATTGTATCGGGTTGCTGAATACATACAATGAGAACGTTAGTGGGGGTATACCCATTTATCCATGTTGTCTCCACATGGATGGGAAAGTTACATGTACCTAATTAACTGCTCACCACTAGGATATAATTAACTCTTCACCACTAGCACTTAACTTCATGGAAGTTAATTAACCACCCCACTAGAAAACTCTGTAAATGAGAGTTTTACGTACGTTAATTATAAGAGTGAGGGAAATTGAACGTACAAAAAAAAGGCTCTCCCCTCTCTCCATAATTTCCTAGAGCAACCATCTTAAACTCTTGATCTTGAAGCGTGAAATTATTTTAGGAGACTCTAGTAGCATCCTAAGCTATGTAAATGTGCAATCACAACAATTTGGTGTGGGCTGTAAAACAAGCAAAGATCCAGACTTATAGGAATTCCACTTCACTTAAGTTAATTTGATTTAACCTTATTTAATGTCAATATCAAAGCCTATTCGCGTTTTTGCCCATATGAATATGATTACATGTTGTTTGATGCTATAGAATGAGTTTAAAAGCATGTAATTGATGATATGCCATGATTATTTAAGTTTCAAATTTTTCATTAGAGACTATGCCATGACATGCTTAAGGTCAAATTATCTACAACAAAACATTCCTTATAATGTCATAAATCTGTCCCTTAAATTTGGTGAAATTTTGTTACATGTAGAGGGAGAATCTAAAACCTTAATCTTAAAGTTAATGTTTGGACTGTGTTTTTGAGCAAACTTTTAACCAACCAAATGTTATTTTATGTAAGCAAATCTTATAATGTTACAAATACGGGTTCATAAGCTTTAATTTGACATATCATACGCTTGATTCGGATTTAGTATGACTAAGCTATGACCAATTGAAAATGAGTGGTTGAAATCAAAAAAACCCAAAAAAATGGGTCAACCAAGAAGACGATGATTAGTAAAATTTTTACCTATCCCACTCTCGGCCATGGAGATGTGATCCACTCTGGTATTTCGGGTACGGTTTTGCTCACATTATAGACACATACACATTAAAATGACTAAACTTTGGTTTTTGACATCCGAAAACACTAAAAACCGTAGAGGTGATAGACACTCTCCTCCATGGCGAGTGAAGCAAAGGCAAGATAGCCTCTTGTGCGGCGGCTTCTGGTGTCCATTTTGGATCACGTGTACTCTTATGTTGGTTTATAAAGTTTATTCATATATGTTTTGTTAAGATCGAGAGCCAAAAAAGATTGTTTTAAATCATTTTTAGTAAAATGCTTTAAAAACATTAATGACAATAAAAACTATTTTAGTGACACTTGTCATACTTCCTCCAATCTAATTTTTCTATGTTATATGAACATCTGTATAGATTATTAGTGGATGCATGTATTGAATTGTTATTGTTAAATGCATGTCTATATTGAATATGTATCCCTAGATTTGATTACCTATTAAACCTACTCATTAGTTGAGAATATGGGTTATTTATCCATTGAATCATCATGCGTACCACTATGATTGAATGTTTGAGTTCATTATTTTTTTTATTAAAATCAATAGAGTTCGTATTGGTAATTTTTTGTGCTCATGAGTAATGGATGCATTTCTTTTCATGTGAATGAATAAGGTGTAGCTTATAAGTATATTTGTGACGTGACATCCCTATTTATTTACTGTTTTCCTAGAACATTTGTAGTTGGATTTTCTTTGGAAATGTAATATTGGGAATGTAATGTTATTATTGAGGCCATGTAAAGGGACGTGTTTAAAAAAAAAAACATCTATTGATATACTTTAAGGTCACCTTAACATGATGCACTAAATTACCAATGAGGCTTCGGGTAGAGCCTATGCGCAATGTGTATAGTGTAATACTTGTGGATTTTTCATGCTTGATGAATGAATTATATGTGCTTAAGTTTTGAGTTTTTTAAACTCCTCTATAAATTTTATTCAAAATTAATTAGATGTGGTATTTTAACTTATATGGTGGGAGATATTTACTAGTTTTTTGCAAAATTTTTATCTCACTATGTAGGAAGGAATTTCATGGTCTAGTTCGATTTTAGAATAAAACTAAATATAAACTAATGTCAATCTTGTGCAAATAATATAGTGATAATGAACACAAAGAATGTAGTTGTTGACCTTACTAAAGGAGAGAAACTGCATGGGATCAACTATAAAATGTGATATAGGAAAATCCAATATCTGCTTAATGAAAAGGAGATCCTAGAAAATTTGTCCCACTTTAAGATATAACCTAAGGAAGAGAGTAATTCCTAACATCGTCGTGATATAAAAGCCTATCAGGGTTGGGTAAAGAAAGATCTGTGTGCGCACTTTACCACTATTAACAGCGCAAATGAAACTCGTTTTTATACACAGTGAGAATATTAAGACTTTTGCTGATATATCTCGTCATTTGGAATTAGAGGCGGAGCGCATAGATGCATACCGTAATACTCTTCTTATTGCCCAAGCTAGGAAGCGCAAGACATTCAGGCTTAGCGCAAGCAACATGGAGATCTATTGGAGTGGAAAATAGTCTTTGGGCCAAGGGATGGAAAGGTAGTAAAGTGCCGTAGAGGCAAACGTGTTGGTAAGGACAAGTCCAAATTGAAATGCTATAATTAAGAAAAAGTGAGATATTTTGCTCATGACTGCACTGAGGTAAAAAAGGTATCCACTAAACACAACTCTCATAGTACTTATTTTTGTTCACATATTTTTGTTTCTCACTTAATCCCTGAATGGATTGCAGACACGAGTTACCAAACATGTCGCTCGAGATCGAGTTGAGTTCATAGATTATAGAAGAATACCAGCTGGCAGACAATACATTATATTGGGTAACGAAACTCGGGAGGAAGTGCTTGGAGTTGGCACCTACCAACCCAAGATGGTGCTTGTTACTTCTTCATGATTTGCTTTATGCACCAAGTGTTCAATGTGATCTATTTTCAGTTATTTCTATATTGAAATTTGGTTTTACTTTTCACTTTGATAGCCCCCAACAGGACTTTTATTTGGATAGGACTTTGTATGGACATGTTTTCCTTTCGAATGGTTTCTTTATGTTGGATTTAGATAATTTTTCATTTTATTTTATGGCTTCAAATGATGATTATGTTGTTTCTAATCCATTGAAATGACATGCTAGACTATGCCACATAGGAAAAGATAGAGTGGCTAAACTAGCTAAATAAGGCCTATTGGGGTCTCCCGCTAATGTAAGCCTACTTATATGTGAGCTTTGTTTAGCTGGGAAGGCCTGTATCAAGCATTATGGAAAGGCTCCTAGGCTATCTTATTCTTTAGAGCTAGACCATTATGATATTTGTGAACCTATGAATGTGAAGGAATGCTAATGTGCCTCTTAACCTTTATAGATGACTACTCACGTTTCAGTTATATCATCTGATCTTCCATCATTTTGAAGCATTGGACTGCTTCAAGTGCTTTGTAGCTGAGTTTGAGAATTAGAAGGAATTAAAATTTTCTACAAACTGATCAGAGCCATGAGTATTTATCTAAAAAGTTTGAGGGGCTATGTGAGTAAAAGGGGATATGTAGATAATTAATAATTCCTAGTATACCAACACATAATGGTGTTGCGGAAAGAAAGAATCTTACCTTATTGGAAATGGTTTGATCAATAATGGCGCAAGCTAAGCTGCTAATATCATTT
The DNA here is from genome assembly GCA_003123785.1 of Pterocarya stenoptera. Lineage (NCBI taxonomy): Eukaryota > Viridiplantae > Streptophyta > Magnoliopsida > Fagales > Juglandaceae > Pterocarya > Pterocarya stenoptera. Next base: position 44,142 of record QEOT01001273.1, read on the forward strand.
TGGGAGATGTTCTTCTAGCTAATACCTATGTTTTAAACTGTGTGCCTTCTAAGTCTGTTCCTCAAATCTAATATGAATTATGGAATGGCACGAAATAAAATTTGAAACATTTTCGACCTTGAGGTTCTACAAGTTAGGTTCACACCAGTTCCCATAAATATGATAAACATGGACCTAGAGCAATTAAATATATTTTCATAAGATATCGAGAGAGCTCAAAGGGCTAGGTAATGTATGGTGAACATCCTAACGAAGGAATGAGGGAATAAGGTTTTTGAGTTGCAAAAACTTGAGTGTGTCACACTATCTTTTCCCGAGGGTGGAGAATTATCATATCCTTGAATTGCAAAAGATAGTGAGAGTGACTTTAGTAGAACTGTACCCGAAAAAGTGACTCACAAGAGTCTCAATTACGTAGAAGCGAACGTGGAACCATTCCTCGTCGTCATTTTGAGATTGAAGGAAAATCTTTCATGTGTGCTCCATGTGACTTTGATGAGCCTACTTCTTATGAGGAAGCATTAAGTTCACCTACTTTAAATAAATGGTTGGCTGCTATGAGAGATGAGTTGAGTTCTATGGCAAAGAACTAAGTTTGAGAGTTGTTGATCTTCCACCTAGGAACAAATCTTTTGGAAACAAATGTGTTTTACAAATTAAGCACTAGACAAATGGATCAATTGACAAGTATAAGTCCTGATTTGTGGCGAATGGCTATACCCATAGAGAGGATATAAATTATGAATAAACATTCTCCCATGTGGTGAGATTTGCTTCCATTCGCCTCATTATAGCTATAATTGCACATCTAGATTTGGGATTTTTTTAAATATATGTGAAAACTGCATTTTTCAATAGAGACCTAGATGAGATCTATATGGATTAACATGTTGGTTTTGAGGTTGAAGACAAGAGTGCAAAGTATGCCAGCTGAAACGTTCCACTTATGACCTTAAACGATCATCTATACAATGTTATTTTGTCAAACATACAGGGAAGAGTTTTTTTAATTTTATCTTTATATGTGGATGACAACATCTTATTAGAGCGAAATGATATGGAGATAATTTTCGCCACAAATGAGTGGTTGTCCTATACTTTTGAGATGAAAGATATGGGTGAGGCAAATTTTGTGCTATGAGTTAAAATCGGATTGACCTTGAAAGCTTCTTGGTTTATCTCAAGAGACTTATATTAAGAAATCCTAAAACGATTCCGTATGCACAACTTCAAACCCATAAACACTCCAATTGAGAAGGGTTATACATTAAGCCTAGATCATTGCCCTAAGAACGATGAGGGAAAAAAAGAGATGACTAGATTTCCTTATGCAAACGCAATTGGAAGTTTGATGTAAGCTATGTTGTGTACACGATCTGACATTTGCTTTTCAGTTGAATTGGTTAGTCGTTATCAAAGTAACCCAGGATCTATTTATTGGGAAGTAGTTAAAAGGATTTTTCGATACCTTCGTGGAACAGTAGACCTCGTTCTTTGCTATCAAGGTGGAGATATGAAACTGGAGGGTTATAGCGAAGATATATAGTGGTAGTATGATAGTTTTGGCATATGGCAATGATTCCAAATATCATGGCAGAACCAAACACATAGATATTCATTTTCACTATATTCAAGATATTGTTGCGCGAGGTGAGGTGATCCTACAACATATCTCTACTAACAAGATGGTAATTGATCCTCTTACTAAGGCTACTAGTAGAAGTGTTTTCCAAACACATGTTAGGAGTTTGGGACTTCATAAGATTCTATATATGTTGTATTAAGGATACCTTAAACTTCATTATACATTTGACATTGTTAGTATCTATTGCATTGGTGAAATTATTGTGTTTATCTTATATTATAAGTTAATTGATACTAAGTGAAAAGCACATATTATAGAGATGCCTCATGCAATGATCAGTCCACTCACATGGATGATCACCTTGGCACTTGAATAATGAGCAAGATAAGATAAATTAATTACTTTGTCTTCTGGAAAGTGAGCAAGTAAATATCTTGGTGCTTTGGAAGCATTTAAGATAAATTTAAACAATGTCACCTTTACTTGGCTAAAGTATGACTTACAAGAGTTGTATATAAAGTATTTGTACAACTTCATGAACCCTGATTAAAGCGGAATGTGAGATTTTAGGTAGGCGCTAGATGAGTGACTACTAAGAAACTCAAGTTAGGGCACCTGGCGACTAGAATAAGATTCCTATGGCATTTGAATATGACAAGCCCAATTGAATGGCCATCGTAACATACATTCATACTGTATGTGCTATAGACGACCATATGAGGGAGTGATTGGATGAATCCCTGCTCCATCACTATGTGAGCCCTAATGGATCAATAAATGATCTATTAATATGCCATTGAACCTGAAACTATGTCATGAGATGAAAACTTGATGTTACTATTTTAACATATTTTCTTAAGGCCACGATTGATACGGTCTCGCGGAGCATGTCTAGGAAAGCAGACAAGTCTGCTTGAATTGACATGAGTGTATGGGGTAGATTGTTTGGATTCTTACTTGTTATTTTATGACTCATAGCTCGGGCGATTATGTTGTTTTGACTTGATATAAACATGAACATATTATATGACGTGAGGTAAAGAATTGCTTTGAGTTATAAACTTGTGAGGGATTAAGGACTGTTGACCTTGTGAGATCAAATAATCTGAGGCATAGACTGAATGTTACGAGTGATGTATTATGTTAGTAAGATGAGGACTTAATATATAGTATTCCTACCCTTTGCATTCTCTTGGAACTATTTCATTTTTGGCTCTTAATTCTTTTAGGGTAACGCTACTTGTGAGGGGAGTAATCCCCAGGGCCAGGCACGGGGGAGTAGGCCCATTCCGCAGGGCCCAAGGGTAAGACCGAGTTGGCCCAGGAAGACGAGCAATTGGGCAAAGCACATTGACAAAAGGACAGAAGGCAGGTCAGTCTGACACCACTACTGGCTGGCATTTAAGGACATCCCTTATTCCTGAACCCTAGTATCTGGACAGGTCAAAAGGATGGATGTATCTGACCGAAACCACACCGCATTTAATGGAATGGAGATGGACACGCCACGACAGAAGCCACGCCACATTTAATGCATCCCAGGGCTCAGCACGCCATGACGTGCCTCTTGGGGTGTCAGTAACAGCCACAATCAGGCTTGGCAAGTTTGTAGCATGACAGGGAGTTGGCAAGGACACCCGACCCCAGTACGGAGCTGCACACGCACTACCTCCACCTCGGGGATTGCCCTAGCCAGGTATAAACACCCCCTCCCTCAACCAGGGAAGGGGTTCAGACTCTTTCATACTTCATCTCAAACCCTTTCTAATTGTATACTTGTCTCTTTCACTCCAACCCAACAACTGACTTAGGCATCGGAGGTACCCCGGCACCCTGAGCCCCCATTCTCTATCTCAACAAGATCAAGACCAAGCGCAGCAATGTGGTTGCTCAGACTGTGAAACACTACATCAACAGAGGCGCCGTCTATGGGATCTTTTTTTTTCCTATAGTAGTGTGTCCTTCGCATGCCGGCAACAACATGCTCCCAAGCCTTACGTTGTGAAGAAGACCAACCCAAAGCAATGGAAGCAAGAGTCAACAAACAAGACGACATGATATGAAAACTGATGGAGAAAGAGACGACTCTCCGCCAAGAGAATGCCTCCATGCAAAGGGCCAGCGAAGAATTGGAGGGAGGCAAGCACAACCACCACTTTAAGTCCTGTCGAGCCCTAGAGGTAGTGGCAGCCGAAGAAGAGCAGCACAGAATGCACCTCGAGCATCATGAACTTGGAGACAAATATGCTGAGATGGCCAAGTAGATGGGCATGACATCCATGGTAGACCAACTGCTCACCAGCACAGACCTCCCCGTATAACTCTGAGGTTATGGCAGTCCCTCTTCCCCCAAGATTCAAAGTCCCATAGATAGATGCGTATGACGGGTCAAGGGATCCCTTGGAATATCTAGAAACATTCAAGGCCCATATAATCCTGCATGGGTTCTCGGGAGAAGTCACGTGCCGGGCATTCCCTCTCACTTTAAAAGGGATTGCGAGAGTGTGGTTTGGGTCCCTGCCACCCAGTACCATCAACAAATTCGCCGAGTTGGCCTGATTCTTCCTGACACAGTTCATGGCAAGCAGGAAGAGGAGGCATCCTATAGCCTACCTCCAGACTGTGAAGCAGCGGGATGATGAAAGTTTGAAGTCATACCTCTCTCAGTTCAACAGAGAGCGCATGAAGACAGACAACTAGGATGAAAAGATCACTCTGGCAGCTCTGCTAGGGGGGTTTGGCCCCGTAACCCCTTTATGACCGAGATCGCATGGAAAACACCCACCTCGTTGAGGGAGTTTATGGACCAAGCTGACGGTTTCATCAACACCAAAGACACACTTCGGGCACTAACAGCTCCCAAGAAGACCGAGTTGGAACGAGCGAACAAGAGAGCCGCTAGCCAGAGCAGCGGTGCTAGCCAGAAAGGTAACAAGAAGAAGGTGCACGAGACCAAGTGCAAGGAGGAGCAACCCACTAGCAACGGGTTGGACCACACATGCACTTCAACATGGCTGTAGAGGCTGAAAGAAACCCAAGACCACAGTGCGAACAACAACAGGGCCCAGCCCGCCCTAAGTATTGCACCTACCACTTCACTGACAGCCACCACACAGAAAATTGCTTCCCCAGAAAATGAAAAATGGAAGAATTGGAAGCTTTGCTAGACCAGGGTGATGAACGACAGAGTGAATGTCTAACAAGGTGAAGGCTAGGAGGGTGACCCAGGGTGAGCCCGCGCCAAAGAAGCCCAACCTGAGAAGATGGCCCTGTGGATGAAATTTGCACAATTGTAGGAGGATATGCCAGGGGTGGGACTACCTCCTCAGCACGGATGGCCCACGCCAGAAGGGCTAGGTATGAAGAAGTGTTCACCACCAGCAGGGCAGTCCCGAGCACTAGGAGCCACTCAGAGGGGATGATCATAACCTTCAATGAAAAAGATGAGGAGGGCATTCTCCACCCTCATAACGACGCTTTAGTAGTGACCGTGTAGATCGCCAACTACACAACGAGAAGAGTCCTCATCGACAATGGCAGTTTTGTTGATATTCTCTATTGGGAAGCCTTCGTCTGGATGGGGATTACGCTCAATTGGGTGCACCCTACACCAACGCCCCTCAAAGGCTTCACTGGAAATATAGTCCAGCCGATTGGTGTTATCACCTTGTCCATCCTGGCAGGGAAGGCCATGAGAAAGCAGCCACCATGGTGGATTTCCTGGTGGTAAAAGCCCCCATCCTCCTACAATGCAATCTTAAGGTGAGCAACCCTGAACAACCCCTGAGGGTGGTGACCTCTACATTCCACTTGAAGATGAAATTCCCAACTCCTATTGGAGTGGGCAAGACCTGTGGCGAGTAGGTCCTAGCACTGGAATGCTACGCTCGGGAACTGAAACATGAGGCCAAGGAGGTCCGAGCTCTCGAGGGAGTGCAAGAGGGTGCCGGCCCACCTCCACCTCCAACCCTGATGGAGTTGGACGAAGAAGTGAGGGATGAGGAGGCACTGCAGCAAGCAGAACCCAATGAGCCTCTGGAATTGGTGTCAGTGGATCCGCAGAGACCCGAACTGATTTTCTGGGTGGGAACCAAGATGGCTCCCGAGCTGAGAAGATCCGTAAAGCTGCTCCTCGTCGAGCACCAAGACGTGTTTGCTTAGAGCCACAAAAAAATGTCTGGAATCAACACGACAGTCATCAAATATCGCCTGAGTGTGGATCCCAAGGCAAAGAAGGTCAAGCAAAAGCATCGCAACTTCAGTGCGGAGAAGTATGTAGACATTGCCGAAGAGGTGGATTGTCTCCTGGCTGCAAGGTTCATCAAGGAAACCCACTATCCCAACTGGCTTTCTAACGTGATCCTAGTAAAGAAGGCAAGTAGGAAGTGGAGGATGTGTGTTGACTTCGCCGACCTGAACAAGGCCTGCCAGAAGGACAGCTTCCCACCGCCAGGCATAGACCTAATTGTGGATTTGACGACCGAACACCCCCTACTCAGTTTCATGGATGCATACTCGAGGTACTATCAGATCAGGATGAACCTGAGCGACAAGGAGAAGACAACCTTCATCATTGACCGGGGACTCTAATGCTACAAAGCTATGCCATTCAGTCTTAAGAATGCCGCCGCGATTTATCAAAGGCTTGCTAATCAGATGTTCAATGAGCAGATTGGACAGAATATGGAGGTCTATGTGGATGACTTGTTGGTCAAAAGCAGGAAACCTGAGCAGCATATCGCCGACCTTCGAGAAGCTTTCGCAATGCTAAGGAGATACCAGATGAAGCTCAACCCGCAGAAGTGTGCCTTCGACGTTGATTCGGGGAAGTTATGGGCTTCATGGTCTCAGAATGAAGAATTGAGACCAATCCCAAAAAGGTCGAGCCAATAGTAAGTATGTTGCCACCATGAATGATTAACGAAGTCTAGAGGCTGGGAGGAGGGAGAGTGGTAGTCCTGAACCGTTTCATCGCAAGATCAACCAACCACTGCCTTCCCTTTTTCAAGGTCCTCAGAAAGGCACAGGAGGGACGCCGAGTGTGACCAAGCATTCAGCTAGCTGAAGGAGTATTTGGCCCACCCACCACTTCTTAACTAGACCAAGCCAAGGGAAAGCTTGACTGTGTACTTGGCAGTTACCCCGAGCGCCGTGTATGCTGTCTAGTTTGCAGCGAGGAAAGGGGCAAGTGCTGGCAGATTTCACAACCGAGTTCTCATACCTCCCCGAAGAAATGCCTATCGCACCCAAGGCAAGCCCTAGCAAGTCTACGTCAATGGCTCGTCCTACCATGCTGGGGGGTGTAAGGGTGCACATCATCACAGAGCTCAGGGAGGAGCATAACTACACAATTAAACTTAGTTTCAAAACTACCAACAACGAGGCCGAGTACGAAGCACTATTGGCAGGAATGTCGGTAGCCAAGGCATTGGGAGCCACTGAGGTTGAGGTAAGAGCCGACTCACAGGTGGTAGTTGGCCAGGTAACGGGACAATTTGCCAACAAAAGGAAAAAATTGAAGAAGTACCTCCAGCAAGTGGGGGAGGCATGCGATCTGTTCAAGTACTTTCATATCTAGCAAATCTCGAAGGGGAAGAATCACAAAGAAGATTGTTTGGCAAAGGCCACCTCGAGCCAGGAAGATGTCCCTCTTCCGGATCACACGATAGCCCAATCAATTGACACACCGGCTATCAAGATCACCATATCCGTTATCTAGCCAACACCGCCGGAGTGGGCCATCGATATCATGAAGTACCTCGACGGAGGCCTGGTCTCGCACGACTAGGAGGAAGCATGAAAGATCATAAACAAAGTGGCACGTTCATGTTGTTGGAAGGAGTCTTGTATAGGAGAGGTTTCTCCGAGCCCCTCCTAAGATGCATCTCGACCGAGGAAGCCTAGTATGTCCTAGCCGAAATACATGAAGGAATCTGCAAAAATCACTCTGCGAAAGAGCACTGGCCGCCCGGGTCACGCACACAAGGTACTATTGGCCCCACATCCCAGGCCATTCCCCACTGCCCACCGAAAGAGCTAACATCCATCATATCCCCTTGGCCCTTCGCATAATGGGGGCTCAACTTTATTGGCCTGTTTCCAAGGGCAAGGGAGGAGGTTTGTAGTAGTTGCAGTCGACTACTTCCCAAAGTGGGTGGAAGCAGAAGCACTGGCAACCATCATGGCCTGGGCCATCACGAGATTCCTCGAGAGATCCATTGTCTGTCAATTCGGTATTCCCCAAAGCCTCATATCAGACAATGGCAGGTAGCTCAACTGCTAGCATTGCCGAGAGTGGTGTGCCGAGTTCTGAATCAAAATCAAGTACGCATCTCCGGGGCACCCTCAAGCCAACGGACAGGTAGAGGCAACCAACAAGACCTTGTTGAATATCTTGAAGAATAAGCTCGAAGACCAGAGGGGAGATGGGTTGAAGAACTCCCCGGTGTATTATGGGCCTACTGAACGTCTGTCAAGACCCCCACTGGAGAAACACCCTTTGCACTTGTCTACGAGACCAAAGCTGTGATTCCAGCAAAGGTGGGGATCCCCACGTACCAAGTTCAACACTTCAACTCAGACTGCAACGACGAAGGATTAATAGAAAACCTGAATCTCCTAGAAGAAAGGAGAGATGAAGTAGCAAGTCGGACGGCGAACAACTAAAGGAAAGTGGAATAGTACTTTAACAAGCGAGTCCAACCTTGAGCCTTCAAGGTAGAAGACCTGGTTCTAAAGCAAATGGGAGTCACCACCCAAGAAGAAGGGAAGCTAGGTCCCTGATGGGGAGGGTCCTTTGTGGTGACGGCTAGCAGAAAATCAGGGTCTTACTGTTTGAAGGACTAGGAAGGTTGCAAGCTGCCCCATCCATGGAATGCCGAGCACTTAAGAAAGTATTTTATTTAAAGACCACGGGTTCGCCCGGCTATGTAACCAGCAACTTATGAATGAGAAAATATGCTTTCGTCTCCATTTGCCTTTATCTAAATGCTCCGATCACACAAGCCAAGTCTTTGGACTTGCCACAATGCATTGGCAAGAGCCAGAGCCTCCTAAGCTCTGCCCCATCAACATCCAACCAGACACAAATCCCTTGAGTTGTCTACCTTTGTGCTACAAGCCAATTCTCTAGACTTGCCGCAATGCATTGGTCGGACTAGAGCCCTAGGACTCGCCCACACGATGCATTGGTCGAGCTAAAGCCCTAGGACTCACCCACATGATTATTTAGATACAAGTCCCTTGACTTGCCGACCTTCGTTCTACAAGCCAAGTCTCTAGACTTGCCACGATACTTTGGCTAGGGCCAAAGCCTCTCGAGCTTTGCCCTATCAACAGCCAGTCAAACACAAGTTCATTGACTTGCCGACCTTTGTGCTACAAGCCGAGTCTCTGGACTTGCCACGAAGTATGGTTAAGGCCAAAGCCTCCCTAGCTCTGCCCAACCAACAACTAGTTGGACATAGGTCCCTTGACTTGTCGACCTTTATGCTACAAGCTGAGTTTCTCGACTTGCCACAAAGTATGGTTAGGGCCAGAGCCTCCTGAGCTCTGCCCCACCGACAACTAGTTGGACACAGTTCCCTTGACTTGCCAACCTTCGTGTTACAAGCCAAATCTCTAGACTTGCTGAGAAGTATGGTCAAGACCAGAGCCTCCCAAGCTCTACCCCACCAACAACCAATCAGACACAAGTCCCTTGACTTGCTGACCTTTGTGCAACATGCCAAGTCTCTAGACTTGCCACGATGCAATGGCTAGGGCCAGAGCATCCCGAGCTCTACCCCGTCCACAGCCAGTCGAACACAAGCCCATTGACTTGCCAACCTTTTTGCTACAAGCAAAGTCCCCAGACTCACAGCGAGCTAAGGGCGGGCTAAAGCATCCCAAGCTCTGCCTGGATGGTCCCTCGGAAACAAGTCCCTAGGCTCGCCATTGGGTTGAGGACTTGAGATGCAGGCTGACAATTTACATGTAACCACGTGGACAAAGGTCCTGAGGAAGTGAGTCCCAAGACCCATGTCCAAAAAAAAAGGAAAGGGAGTAAACACCAAAAAAAAAACAAAAAGTACAAGTACACAAGAAGCAAAAAGAAAAGACTGATCCATATATTTATACATATCAAGTTTGCATGAAAGCCCGGGTTACAAAAAAGAAGGAAAGCAAAACAAAAAGGGCTCGGAGCTCGTACAAAAACAACTAAGAAGATGAATGGGAGGGCCCATAGGGAATGGAGGCATTCTTGGCTTCCCGTGGTTATTGACAAACGCATAAGCTTAAGGGTCCGGTTCCAAAGGATGCCAGACGCAAGGTATTGAGGTTCGTCTCAGGATGATGTCATAGATGGTCTTGAAGCCATTCGAGGCCCTCCTTGTAGCCGTTCACCCAAGCAGCATTCCGTATGGCCAGAGTGCGATGAATTTGGGACATGATATCCCCCACGTACCGGGTGCTAGTCTCCAGGCTGGATTCCATGACCAAGATCTGCATGTCTCGAGCCAAGATGGCATTTGTCGTATGGAGCAACTTGACTTCGAGACCATGGATTTAAGCCTCCTTCCGCTGCACCTCAACCCCCTGACGTTGAACTTCCCTGATGTGTGAGAAATGCTTGAACAATAGCCAAGAACATCGCCTAACGGTTGAGGCCTGCTCCCGGTCCAGCTGGTCCTTTTGCTCTCGAAGTGTCAGGATCCCCGTCCGGAGTGACCATAGGTCGTCCTCCTTTTTCTCTAAGTCTTTCTGCACATCCCGAAGACACCACACCCCAAATAAGCTCGGGTGACGTCCACTTTGGACCCAGTCAGCTCTACCTTCAACCCAAACTTCTCTCTCTTCAGAGTCTAAACCTTCTCCTATAGGAGCACATGGTGCTTCTTCAAGGACTCGAGGTCCTCTATTAGCCCATTGCGCTCTAAGGAGAGGGTCTCGACGTCGTATTGCACCTTGCGAACCTCCAAGCAGGCAAGAAGAGCTAGGGATTGGAGTGCTTGGGTCTCCTCCTAGAGCTCCCTGATCTCCTCGACAATGATAACCTCCAATTGGTCCGCGGCTTGCAAAAGAAAAAGGTGTTAGAAGAAGAAGAAGAAGAAGAAGAAAGGGGAATTCCCCACAAGATAAGCTAAGTAAAAGGAAAAACGTACCTGGGCAAAGAGAGACCTCAGTTTCTGAGTCTCCCACTCGATTGCCTCGGCCCGAGCCTACCCTGGGCTAATGGTCTAGCTCGCTCCTAGACCAGCGCAAGAAGAAGAGGCGACACCTGCCAACTACTGCAAAGGCCGCCGCACAACCTCGACGGACTCTAAGGAAGGGCTTGCTCCAGAGGCTTATAGAACTTCAGCCTCAATTCGCTCAAGAACCTCAGCCTCCAAGGAGGGTTCTTCAATTTGCAGGGGGCCCCGTCTGTCGTTGGTGGAACCCCCTCCTTGATTGAGCATGGTTTATCTGTTGGAGGACTTGGCTAGGACGCCTCTTCAAGAGAAGCAAAATAGGAGTCCACCTCTGGCTCCTGGAAAGATCGCAGGGGAGGCGACAGGAATGACACCCAATCGTCGCTTAGCTCCACGGCGAAGAAGGAGCTTGGGCTCGCCTCCTCTCCATCATCTGGTATCGGAACCGAGGAGTAGGAGGGAGCCTAACACTTGGGAGGATGGAAAGGGCAGCATCTTCTTGAACGAAAATCTCTATGAGAGAAGGAGATATCAGGGACCCCGTCGCTGTAATGGGTGGAACGGGTAGGACGGCCTCCCGAGCAAGTGTCTCCTCGAAAGAGATAGAAGACTACATGATTGCAGCCCCTCAAAGGGCTGGTTGAGCAAAGGTGTCAAAGAAGGCGGCTTGGAAGACAGCGTCATCTTCATCCTCTTCGACGAGGAACGCCGATGGAATGGACGACGAGGCGAACGTCGAACGTGGAGCCCCAAGAAAAGAAGTGGAGCTCGAAGTAGAAGGAATAGGGGCCTTTGGATGCTCGGGACACGCGCGCTGGGATCCCCTATCCACGCTCCTGTAGGATCCCCGAGTAAGAGGAGTCAGGAGCTCTGGGCGCTCGGGATGCATGCACTAAGACCCCCTGGTCTCGCTCCTCGAAGCCTTGTGGGGAGAAAAGGGCCTAGTCCCTCTAGCTCCTCTCCAAGACGAGCCCTCTCTACCCCGAGACCCCCCGATGTCACCTCGAGGAGCCCTGCCTACCTCACCTCTAGGAGCCCTACCCGCTTCGTCATCTGCCACCTTCGGCCTTTTCCCCTTGCTATTGGGTGCAAGAGAACTTGAGTGATACTTGTGACCCCGGGGCAATGAGGGGTCCATCAAGAAGTCCCGCCCAAGCACGTACGAGCAGACAAGAGCAGTCAAGTAGCTCCTAATATTGATGTCGAACAGCACTGCGTCGGTCTCCACATCATAAGGGTGGGCTGAAACCTTGGATAGCACTATCGCTAACCTGGCCTCCTCCCTCTGGGACAAGTCGATGATTAGGCTCTTAGATAAGGGGACGTATGACCAGACTGCTTGGACAGAGAACTCCTTGTGGTCCTTATCTCCCTTGGAGTACTCCCATCTCGAGCCTGAAACAAAGAAGAACTTCCGAGACCAATCCTTAATATGCTCGTGGCACGACTCAAGACTAGAAATGCACCTCCCAAACGAACACGCCTGAAAGCTACACAAGCTCCCGTTGAGGCACAGCACACGATACACCGACAGAAACTCCCGAGCTGTCTAGTCGGGATATTCCTTCGAACCGGAGTTGAGCACCCTCTGGTAAATAATGCAATTGGCCACTGGGAGTCACTAGGGGTTCTGATGAAGTTACGTGGGGGCAAACCCAAAAAGTTGAGAACATCGTAAACGAGACGGCAGAATGGAAGTCGAAGTCCATTCACAAACATGAGAGGGTAGTGCGCCAAATGGCCCGCCATCTAGCCAAATTCTATGGCGGGCACGAAGCGCCCTAGGACCTCTAGAATCACCGACGTCGGGATATTGTACTTCGCCCTAAACACCCAGAGGTCATTGGCAAAAACCGACGACTCCCAACTCTTACCGTCGTCGGTAAGAGTGACGAAAAGGAAGAGAACTTCGAACTCGAGGAACTCTTTGGGGCCATCGAAGTGGGAGAGAAAGACTTGAAGAGTGACGAAAAAGGAGATGGCAAATACGATGCACTAAGAACTGAGACGAAGAAGACGATGAACTGAGAACTGAGATGAAGAAGATGATGAACACGAACTGAGGACTGAGAAGAAGGAGATAAGCAAATGGTGAAAATGTAAAAAGGGAGAGGCCTTATATAGGGCCGCACACGAACTGAGGCATCGTTGATGTTACTAGTAGGTGGCCTCGGGAAGTCCAAACGGCGTAGGGCTGTACAGATGTACGAGGTCACATCGGGCGCATGGAGAACACAGGCCAATGAACGGCCCGAGACGTGGGCAGACCCGCTCCGCCCAATCCAACTGTCGGGAGACGTGGGGACCAGATAATCGAGGCGACGCCCGCATTGAATAACGCTGGTAGGTGGCCTCGGGAAGCCCAAACGGCACAGCGCTGCGAAGACGTGGGAAGTCACGTCAGACACGTGGGGAGCACGGGCCAATGCACAACCAGGGACGAGGAAGACACCTCCCGAATTCAACAGACGGGAAGTTGGAAAGAAAACGGAAGCCTAAGTGCCCTCATGCATTAATGACAAGGAGATCAAGGATGTTTTAAATTTCCACCACACATGTGTGGTAAGAATTCGCGGGGTACTATTAGGGGAGTAATCCCCAAGGTCGGGCCTGGGGGAGTAGGCCTGGTCCACTGGGCCCGAGGATAAGGCCTGGGCTGGGCCTAGTCGGCTCAGCAGGCCCAGTAATAGGAGCAATCGAGCAAAGCACGTTGACAAAAGGACAAAAGACAAGACAGCCTGACACCACTACTAGCCGACATTCAGGGACATCCCCTATCCCTGAACCCTGGTATCTGAACAAATCAGAAGGATGGACTTACCTGACTAGAACCATGCCGCATTTAATGGGGAATGGTGACAAGCACACCAAGACAAAAGTCGGGCCACATTTAATGCATCCTAGGATTCGACACGCCAAGTCATGAATCCTGGGGTGTTAGTGACAGCAACAATCAGGTCTAGCAAGTCTGTAGTACAACAAGGAGTTGATAGGGACACCCGACCCAAGTACGGAGCTGCACACCCACTACCTCCACCTCGGAGATCATCTCAACCAGGTATAAACACCCCTTCCCTCAGCTAGGAAGGGGTTCAGACTCTTTCATACTTCATCTCACACCCTATCTGATTGTATACTTCTTTATTTCACTCCAACCCAACAATTGACTTAGACATCAGAGATACCATAGCACCCTGAGCCCCTCATTCTATCTCAACAGGATCAAGACCAAGCCTAGCAGCGTGGAGTTGCCTAGGCTGTGAAATATGACATCAACATTACTATATCCCCTAATTTATACCATTCGCTTTGTCCCTTGATGTGGCACTATAATATGGTGTCATGTGGCTTATTAAAAAAAATTTTAAAAATATATATCCAAAATAAAATGATTTTGAAAACACAAAAAAATAAATACTAGAAATCTAAATTCTTTCTACCATTTTACGTTTATGTTTTAAATTTTTTTAATAAGTTACGTGGCATCATATTATGATACTACATCAAGTGGCCATAATGTTTTTTTGATAAAGATACTGATCTCATTAATCATAATTGTCACAGTACATCAACTCTTACAAAGAAACGAGTGATAAAACTACAATATTTCCTTAGTGACTATAGAGAGAATGCACAAGGGGCATATTTCCACATCATACATATCCTCTAAGCAAACAATGGCATCTTGTGTTAGGTGGTGAGCTGCCATATTGGCTTCTCGGTATGCATGTGATACGTTCCAAATTGCATATGAATCAAGAACCTTCCTTGCATCTTATACTAGGCAGCCACCCAAACTCCAGTTTAGGAAATGGTGTTTCAGTAAATCCACTACTTGCTTTGAATCCCCCTCCAAGCCGAATTGTGTTAGTCCAATCTCTTTGCAGAAAACCACTACCAAGAGTAGACCATAGGCTTCAGCATCAAATGGGTTGCCTCTGAGAGTTCTGTTTGCACGCAGACTTCCAATGACCAGTCCCTGATGATCCCTTATGAGAACTCCTAGTCCAATTGTCCTTTCCTTCAAATTTACAGCTGCATCCCAGTTAACTTTGAAGGATCCCACCTCAGGTTTTGACCACCTTTGAGTGCTCGTTGGAGCCTTTGGACTAGCTCCTGGGTCCTCATTGAAAGCCTCCTTGTATGAAATTGTTTCTGCCTTAGCCTGTTGTTGGACTTCAATTGGGTGTCTGAAACCTTTGCCATGGATAACATCATTTCTTCTCGCCCATATTCCTCTCATTGTAACTGCCACCTCCGCAAGTTCCTCTGAGTTGAGAGTGTCTACAAGTCTTGACCATATATCAAAGATCAGGTCACTATGGTAAGATAGCTTTTGCACTTTCTTTATTCCTTGACTCCATACATCCTTGGCAGCAGGACAACCCCAGAGGACATGGCCTGAGGTTTCAGGCCTCTACTTACATATCAAGCATGAGCTATTCTCCACAACTTTCATTCTTTTCAGATTTGCTAGAGTTGGAAGGGCCTCCTTACATGCTCTCCATAGAAACATCTTAGTAGCAGGGGCTACTCCTACCCTCTATATGGTCTTCCACACTTGATTTTCCTTGGCTTTAAATGAGGTCTCCCCTTCTAAGACCCTTCCTATTTCTTTTCTGAGGTGGTATCCACTTTTGACAGCATATAATCCATTGGTAGTGAATTTCCAAACTATCTTGTCTTCTCTCCCACCCAAGCTAATTGGTATTGCTTTGATGTCCTCTATTTCCTGTTGAGCGAACAATTTGTGTAGTAGGGGTTCCTTCCACTGCTTCAAGTGAGGGTCTATGAGGTAACTAACAATTTCACACCATTAATCTACTTCTCGAATGGATTGGCCCTTGTGGAGTGGTGAAGATGGTAGCCATTTATCATGCCATATGTTCACCTGTTTTCCATTCCCTATCCTCCACATAAGGCCTTCCTCTAACAACCTTAATCCTGCATGGATTCCTCTCCAGGCAAAAGATGGCCCTGTCTCCACTTTAGCTTCTAGGATCCCTACCTTGTGAAAATATTTCTGCTTTAGGATCCTGGCCACCAGAGAGTTTGAATTTTGTATTATCCTCCAGCCTTGTTTTGAGAGTAAAGCTAAGTTAAAGCTCTTTAGATCTCTGAAACCAAGACCTCCATTATCTTTGTTGTAACTGAGTTGATCCCAATTGACCCATTGAATTACAGAGGTATCTTCATTGAAGCCCCACTAGAATTTCCTAAGCATTTGATCTAACTTACAAGTTATGGAGGCAGGTAACATGAACATGCCCATAGCATAAGTAGGGATAGCTTCTAGGACTGCCTTGAGCAAGATTTTTTTCCCTGCAGCAGAGAGGAATTTATTTTTCCATTTTTTATTCAAGTCCATGTCCTGTCTATAAGAGTGTGGAAGGATGCAGCCTTTTTTCTGCCCACCCAAGCAGGTAACCCCAAGTACCTTTCAAAAGGGCTAGACGATTGCACTCCTACCAGCTGTAGGATCAATTGTTTAACTCCCTGTGCAGTGTTTTTGCTGAAGAAGATGGAGGATTTATCCTTGTTTAAAACCTGTCCTGAGGCCTTGTCATATGTTTCAAGGATATTGAGCATTGTATTGAGTTCCTCAAGTTTTGCTTGGCAAAAAAGTAGGCTATCATCCGCAAAGAAAAAGTGATTCACTGAGACTGGGCCTCTCCCAATGGGAACTGGAGTTAGTGCACCGCAGGTTTCAGCTTGGTTTAAAAGGGAAGAGAGGGCTTCTGCACAAAGTATAAAGAGGTAAGAGGACAATGGGTCCCCTTGCCTAAGCCCCCTTGAAGGCAAAAAGACTAGTTGAGGCTCCCCATTAACCAAGATTGAGTAGGAAACTGAGCTAAGGCAAACCTGAATCATGTTGATCCAGTGAAGAGGGAAGTCCATCTTGATCATTAGAGTTTCAATAAATTTCCATTCCACCCTATCATAGGCCTTACTTATGTCTAGTTTAAGTGCCATAAAACCTTTTTTGCCTTTCATCCTTGAGTTCATGGAGTGTAGGGTCTCGTATGCCACAAGGGTATTGTCAGAGATAAGCCTTCCAGGTACAAAGGCACTTTGGTTCAGAGAGATGAGCTTGGGGAGTATGACTTTTAGCCTATTTGCAATTGTTTTAGAAACAATTTTATACAGCACATTACACAGGCTAATGGGTCTGTAGTCAGAAACTTTCTTGGGGATTTTGACTTTGGGAATGGGGGATATGAATGTATCATTAACCTCATTGAGGGAGCCATCTTGGCTTAGGACTCTGAGAGCATAATTGCACACTTGCTCACCCACCACCCCCCCCAATGTTTTTGATAAAATTGGGCAGGAAAACCATCGGGACCAGGGGATCCCAATGGATTCATTTGAAGGATGGCATTTGTGATATTTTCTTTGGTGAAAGGGTTCATAAGCTAAGCTTTCATTTCCATGTCAAGTTTAGTGCTCATAGCATGCAAGCAGTGTTCGAAATTAGAGGGGTGAATGGTTGTAAATAGAGAGGAGAAAAAACCTGTGATGACCTCTCCAATCTCCGCTGGCTCAGTTACACATCTACCTTGTGAATCCTCTACACCTTTAATTGTATTTGTCTTCCTTCTTTGACTTGCCTGCATATGGAAGAATTGGGTCTTCCTGTCTCCAACCTTGAGCCAGTGTTGCTTTGCCCTTTGGCGCCACTTGACATCCCTTTCTGTCATGGCAAATACCACTTCCTTTTGAAATTGTTTCATGGTTATTAAGTGGTTGCCTGATCCTGTATCTTGCAGTTGACCAATCCTTTGTTGCCCCTATGTAATGGTCTTTTATTTTTTCTGTTTCATCTTCTGCTTCCAATCCAGCAGGTCTTGTTGGCAAACACCCAGTTGTTTCCTAAATACACTAGCCTCATAGCCTGGTTCACTAACCCTCTTCCACGACTCACTTATTATCTTTTGGCATTCTTCCTTCAGCTCCCATGCCATCTCATATCTAAAACACAAGTTTTCTTATCCTTTTCCCAGAGCTGGAATTACATATTTCAATGAAAAGTGGGGAATGATCGGATTTTATGGCAGGAAGAGTACTGCATGAGCCATGACTATAAAGGTCAGTCCATTCACTGTTGCCGAGTGCTCGATCTATTTTTTCTTTTGTGAAGTCCCTGTCATTCCTGTTATTTGGCCGAGTAAACCTGAGCCCTTGTTCTGGTGGCCATAATGGGTGATATAAATTAGGATTACGGAAACATTTTACGTTCTTTTATTTGATGTCCGACGCTATTTAATTCCATATATGCACAAATCCGACAATTTTCTCCTCACGTATAATTTATTATTATTATTTATTATTATTATTTATTATAGTTATTATTATTGCGATTTTTTATTCGTAAGTCATTTTTCAGAACCTTCTTGGAAACGAGAAACGCAATCTGATGATAAAAGCAAACAGTACCTGCATCGAGACTCGAGAGGTGTTATTTGGGTGTTGTTTGACTCTGAAAGGTGATCCAACGGTTGTAAAAGTGAGGAGCACCTCACCCCTATCTATATCTGAGAAAGGAGAAGGCCGGTCCATCTAGACGATGGTTCCTACATGCAGCGAGGAAGCTGTGTGAAAGCAAAGTCCTGTTTCCTTTTCGGGACATCCTACTCCACTATATATATATGTATCCTTTCCACTGTCTCTTCCACTCTCAAATCTCAATTCTCAAGCTTTCCGAAATTAAGCTCCTCTCTCCCTTCTCGTTCTCTCTTAAAGCTCCTTCTCTGTTTTAAGCAATTCTTGTGCGGCCGTGCCTTCAGAAGATCTATAGTTCTATCCATGGAGACCTCAAAAGAAGATGTTTCGTCTGCTCTCTACCTAATCAAGCTTCACCTACTTGGTGAGGTATCCCCTTTGGCTCTGCCCTGCTTATCTAGTTCAGACAATGAGGTGTCGTCCTCTGAATCTCGTTCTCAATCTCTCTGTTCCCAAACTTCGGGTTCCGACTCTCCCATGGCAATCACCAACTTTTCCAGCTCCAATGACCTCTGCGACTCTTTTACCTTCCAGCCTAATGAAACCGATTTCTTCGGATTCCGGAAAAGTATGGGCCTCGCTACGCCTAAATCGAACAACGATTTCTTTCAATGCGAAGCCAATCCCAAAACCCACACTTCGATCTCGTACTCCCAATCAACCCGTGATTGCTTCGCATTAAAATCGAAACCGCAAACAAATCGGACGAAACCCTCGCTAGAGATCTCGCTCCCGAGCAAAAGCAACGCCAAGTCGATCCAATTCAGCAATCCCAATCACCAGCCGGATGCATCATCGCTCTCCTCCGTAGAGCAAAATGCGAATTTCGAAGCCAAAAAGCACTACAGAGGGGTCCGACAAAGGCCTTGGGGAAAGTACGCGGCGGAGATCCGAGACCCTAACCGGCGCGGCTCGCGTGTATGGCTCGGGACCTTCGACACGGCTATAGAAGCCGCCAAAGCCTACGACCAAGCCGCATTCAAGCTCCGTGGTTCGAAAGCGATCCTCAACTTCCCACTCGAGGTCGGGAACTCGGATACAACCCCGGAGGCTGGCGAGAGAAAACGACGTCGTGAGGAGGAGGAAGCGGAAGTGGTGGTTGTCAAGAAGGAGAGGTCGACGGAATCGAAGGATACGACCGGTACTTCTTCCACGGATGTCCTATTAACGCCGTCTAGTTGGAAGGCGGTATGGGACGGTGATCTTCAAGGGATTTTTAGTATTCCGCCATTGTCACCGTTATCGCCTCACCCATCGTTAGGTTATCCGCAGCTTCCGGTCATATAAGTGTTTGACTTTGAACTCCCACACGTCGCCGTATTGATTATCTTATTATTTATTTATTTCTGTAATGTACATACATCGGAGTTAACCCAGAAAAGGATAAGATTGTTTTAAAAAAAAAAGGAGAACGGTAAGACTGATAATTTTAATTCAATTAGCCGGTCTTGCAATTAATCTGACTTTGAGATATATATCCCTAATATCTCAACTGATGAAAGTGTACAGTTTGAGATGTATCATGCATGAAAATATAATTAATTCTAAATAAATTATATATATATATATTGTCCCACTACGTACAGTCGAGTTTGAGGAGGCAAGGTGCACTAATCTGATGTGGCGCGGTGCCGTCAGTTCCAATAAATAAAAAACAAACAAAAAAATAAGAAGAAGAAAGAAGCAAGCTTCACAAGTACAGATCTCGATTTTCCTCTCTCTCGAGAATAAGGGATAACTCTAAAAAAAAAAGTAGTGTTTAATCTTTTCAATTCCTTACAAATCATTCTCAGCTCTGAAGCGATTCCAGTTACAAATCTCGGTGCCAACTCGAATTCCAGGATATCAAACGAAATCTGAAGCTGAAATCCCAATTATTAAAATTAGCTCGTGTTCTTGGGTGACCAGTCCGTCGGTAAAACCAGCATCAATCACTCGCTTCATGTATGACAAGTTCAATGACACCTATCAGGATGTAGTTTGTTGAACTCGAAAATAAACATCTCGATTTGCTAATCTTGTTAGCTAGGGACATGAGGTTTTGAAAAGTTGTCCTTAAAAGAGATAGATCTTATGCACTCCGTACGGTCCTTGCGTTAATAGTGTCAGATTTTTTTTTTTTTTAATTTGTCTGTTAATTTACTGTAGATTTGTGATGTGAAACTTTTATGTTATATTTGATATGGCCAATATTTAGTGATTTTTTTTTTTTTTTATTGTGGTTGCTGTAAGGGGAGAAATCGGGGCTCGGGAAAAAGACTTGGGCTCCGGGCCCACGTACAGGACTTAGGAAGGGTCTGGTCGGCCCAAAAGGCCCGGAAGGAAGGACACATGATGGGAGCTCTGACAAAGAGATGGAAAACCTTGCGACCTGGCACCTCTAAGGCAGATGCTCCAAATCCTGAAACGACAGGGCAGATTGATCGACCGCCAGATACATCCTCGCTTTCCTTGACACTGCTGCTTGGACGGCGCAGGGGGGAAAGCAAGAATGTCCAGACCATGCCGCATTTATTGCACTCCAAGGGTCGGCATGCTCTTCTGATAGGTCTAGCAGGAGACAGGAGCATGATAGGGACGGGCGATTCATGTACGGAGCCACGCAACCGGTCACCATCACCTCGGGACTCACTCCAACCAGGTATAAATACCCCTCACTTCACTGAGAGAAGGGTTATTTACATTCTTGAACACTTCTCTACTACCTCATGCTAGCTATCATTTCTCTCTCCATCTTCTACCTTAAACCGACTTGAGCTTTGGAGGCACCATGGCCCCCCGAGCTCCCCCATTCTCCTCCTTGTAGAAAAGACCCCGAGTGCTGTTAGCGTGGAGTTGTCCAAGCCTGCGACGACATCAACATTAGCACCATCTGTGGGATCTATTTTTTTGCAAGCAGTGTGTCCTTTGCATGCTAGCAACGACGACCTCTCAAGCCTTCCGGTGAGAAGAAGATCAACCTAATGCAATGGAAAGGAGAATCAATGAACAAATTGCGACGAAACAAAAGTTTGAGGGAACTAAAAAAGAAGCAGGCCCGCCTCCAGCTCCAACCCTAACGGAAATGGATGGGGAGGTTAGAGATGAGGAAATCCTGCAGCAAGCGGAGCCCAACAAACCACTAGAGTTAGTGCCGGTGCATAGGGGTGTAAAAGAAAACCGGTAAACCGGACCGGACCGAAACGGTGGGTTTGGTCCGGTACCGAATTTGGTTCGGTTCAGTACCAGTTTTATTTTTCTTAAAACCGAACAAAATCGATCCGGTTTCGATTTTTCTTTTTCTAAAACCGAATCGGACCAGTTCATATATATATTATACTTTTTATATTTTATATCATTTTTATATATAATATATAATTATATATAAAATAATTTTGTATTATATGATAAATTACTAATTAATATAATATTAAATTTTAAAATCTTATATCACTATAGTCTATAATATAATTATAATATATATTATAATGTACTACAATATATTATCACTATAGTATTATATAGTATAATATACTATTATATAATATATATATAATATAGTATATTAAAATAAAAAAATCAGACCAAACCGGTAAAACCGGAAGTACTGGTTTAGAAGGGTAACTGGTGAGAAATCGGTTCATGAAAATGTAAAACCAGTGCATACTGGTTTGGTCCCAAATTTTATCCAAAACCGGACCAAACAGGACCGACTACACCCCTACTGGTGGATCCGAAGACCCAAGCGCACAATCCAGATGGGAACCAAGATGACTTCCAAATTAAGCCAATCCTTGAAACAACTCCTTGCCAAACACCGGGACGTGTTTGCCTAGAGCCACAAAGAGATGCCTGGGATCGACGCATTTGTCATCAAGCATTGCCTCTGCATGGACCCCAAGGCGAAGAGAGTCAAGCAAAAATGCCAAAACTTCAGTACGGAGAAGTATGCAGCGATCGCCGAGGAGGTGGACCGGCTCCTGGCCACGGGGTTCATCCGGAAAGTACAATATCCCAAATGGCTCTCCAATGTGGTGTTGGTGAAGAAGTCAAGTGGAAAGTGGAGGATGTGCGTTGACTTCACCAACCTGAACAAGGCGTGTCCAATAGACAGCTTCCTGCTCCCACCCATAGACCTGATAGTAGATTCAAAGGCAGGACACCCCTTGTTCAACTTCATGGACGTGTATTTCGGGTACAACTAGATCAGGATGAGCACAGAGGACGAAGAGAAAAAGGCCTTCATCAATGACCGGGGTCTCTACTACTACAAGGCCATGCCGTTCAGTCTCAAGATTGTAAGGGTAGCTTATCAGTGGCTAGTCAACTGGATGTTCAAAGAACAGATCGGCCGAAACAAGGAAGTCTACATGGACAACCTTTTGGTCAAGATCAAGAGGCCTGAGCAGCACCTTGATGATCTTTGGGAAGCCTTTTCAGTGATAAGAAAGTACAATATTAAGCTAATCTGTTGAAATGTGCATTTGGTGTTGAGTTGGGTAAGTTCCTGGGTTCATGGTCTCAGATGGCTTCAAGGCCAACCCTGAGAAGGTTAAGGCAGTCTTCGATATGCCCCCACCACAAACGATTAACGAGGTCCAAAGGTTGGCAAGAAGGGTCGTCCCGCTGAGTCGCTTTATACTGAGGTCAACCAACCGTTGCCTTCCTTTTTCAAAGTCCTTAGGAAGGCACGGGAATGGGATGACGGTGCAACTGGGCTCGCCATGCAAGAACAAGGGAAGTCGAACGGAACAAGAAAGAAAGAAATACGAAGAGGTTACCAATAAAAAGAACAAACAAACAAAGGGAAGCCAGCTTTGTATATATAGATCAGCCCGGATTACAAAAGTTCGGATTACATCAAAAGCCTAATCGGGCATGGAAAGTGAAAAACAGAAAAAAAGAGAAAGAAAAAAGAAAAAAGAAAAAAGGGAAGTCCATGAGATAATGGTGGAGGAGGGGCATCTCGAAAGGCCAGCGACATCAGCTCTCTCCCTAGAGTCTTGACAAACTGGTAAGCCGAGAGTTCAAGAGCAAGAGAGGTAAGCTGGAAAGTGTTGAGATCAGTTGATGGATTCTCTAGCAGATGGTCTCTAAAGTGCTCAAGCCCTTCCTTATAACCATGGCTCCAAGCCTCATCTCGAAGCACTGGCGCGCAATGAATATGGGATTCCAAAGCCGCCCCAGTAGTTTGCAAGCTTGAGATAGTGGTGTCCCGAGTTGAGACCGCTTCCAATGCTTGAGCTAGATCACGTTCTAAGGAGTCAATTCGACCCTGGCATTGCAGCACTGAGATCCTCAGGCGACGAGAGGACCACAACAGAATGATGTGCAGCACTTGAAGCCCTTTTTCTCCTAAACCTCCGAAGCCTTCTCCAAGTGGACTGTAGCTTTTCTTCTAACCGGTGAATTTCCCCTTCAGTCCACTACTTCTCTATTCCCAGGACTTCGAGCTCCCACTTAAGCTGCAAGATCTCCTGGTCCTTCGCCTTCTTGAGCTTCTTCCTCTCCTTTAGAGCCCCTTGTAATGTGAGTGCAGCAGCTGAACATACGCCTTCGATGTAGCCAGCTCTCTAACCAAGGCGTCACGCTTCAAGCGCAGCTTGTCCACCCACTTGTTCACTTTGCACCTCCATGCGAACAAGACTATTTAGGGCATTGAGCATCCGGTTCTATTATTCGATAGCCTCCCGCTTGCCAACAATCATTTTCGCCAGGTTCTCGATCACCTGAAGCAAAACGAGTCAGAAGGGAAGCACAGAAGAAAAGAAGGAATTGGCAAGGGGGTCATTGGTACCTTCACAAAATGAGGTATGAGCTTCTGAGCCTCCTGCTCGACCACTTCGGCTCAGGCTCTCAAAACCCGGACCAGCCTCTTGGGCACCCCTATTGCCGGGAAAAGAAGAAGGCTCAATGCCAGACAGCAATGATAGAGCAGAGAGCTCCCGGGGGATGGCCTTGGGAGAAGCCAACCTTGGCCCGGCTGGACCTCACTACTAGGAACCTCCAAGTCTGGAGCTTCGCGAGAAGGAGCAAGGCTTGCGGGCAGAGAAGGCAACCTCCGAGGGGAACCCCCCATCACAATGTTGGGCAACGGGACGTTGCGGGGCATCTTCGCAAATGGAGGAAGTCGAGGGAGGAGACGCCGGAAGAGAAGACATTGTGATGGGTGTCTCCCCTGCTGCAGGAGTGCCCTTGACGCATAGAGAAGACGCTGATATAAAAGAAGTGCCCACGTCAAGCTAGGAACTCATTGAGGAAAGAGGGGCACCTGCATCAACTCTGGGGGACGATGGCAGAAGCGAAGCGAGACGTAGTAACTGATCTTCTGAAACCAAGAAAGAATCTACATTGACCTCAAGGAGAGTCCCCAACGCGGTCAAAGGACTCGGAGCCTTTTCCTTGGTGACGCTTGGAACCAGCGGGGTGCCCTCCTTAACCCCCTTAGGGACCAGAAGACAAAGTTGTCTCCCTTGGTGGGGGCGTAGCCCATGCAGCTTCCTCTGTGGCAAGGCCCGCCTCAAAGGATAAAGGAGGCTCAATGAAAGACCTGCTGCTTCAAGGAGCAGCATTGAAGAAAGCATTGAGAAAGACAGCGTTGAGAGAAATTTCGTTCACCTCATCCTCCCTAACTCTTCGGACGGCTATCGGTGGAGGGACAATGGGCTGCAGGGGTGGAGTCCGACAATTCGAGGAGCCGAAATTGGTCTGGAAGAGCCAGTTCAACCTTACCAAGAAGTGCTCCCAAGGGTCAGAGAAGAAGTACTGCCAAAGGTGCTGCACGCAGGCCCTTATGGAGGCGGTCGAGGGGGGCCACTAAAGCCCCCGCAAGGAGGGCCTGAAGGAGCTGGGCGGGGGGCAGCACCAAACACGCTGAAAGGAAACCTAGGTGGGGGCTGCCGTTACGAGCTCGCAGAGGCCCCATGCAAAGAAGATGGTGGGACTTAATGGGAAAGGCTGGGGTAGGAGCGGGGACCTCGAGCCCATTGCCAGAGAACGACTCCAGCATCGCTCTCCTTTGCATGATGCCGCTTGGCACAGTCATCCTTACAGAGGGAGAAGCCTGGCGCTTCCTGGAAAGAGAAGAAGGGGGAATGGCCAAAAAATCTCAACCAAGCACAAATGATAGGTCGAGAAGGAGTAAGTAATGCCTGATGTTCGCATCAGTGATCAACACATCAGTCTCACTCAGTTCGGGGTGGGCGACCACCTAGGACAGAACGGTCTCCACTCGGAATTCTTCTCTCTCGGACAGTTTGATCAAAAGAGACTGGCTTGTCGGCACATTGGCCCAAACAGGAAATTCTTGGTGAACTTCCTAGCCTTCAAGATACTCCCATCCCAAACCAGAAACAAAGAAGAGTGCCTCTACCATTCCTTGATAGACGAGAAGCTCTTCTCCATCATGACGAAGTGCTTCTAGGAGGATCAGGATTGGAAGCTACATAGGTTCCCATCAAGTCGAAAGATCCAGTAGACCGACAAGAACTCCCGGGCAGTCAGATCAGGGTAGTCCTCAGAACCATCATCCAAAACCTGGAAGATTATGCAACTCGACACCATGATTCGCCAAGCATTGGGATGGAGTTGCTTGGGAGCTAACTCTAGGAAGTTGAGAATATCCTGGATCGAATGATAGAATGGCAACCGCAAACTATTGAAGAACATTAGCGGAAACAGAGCCACCCGTGTGGCCATCCCATCCTTATCCACCGCAGAACACACAGCACCCAGGAATCTCCATAACCACCCCTTGGGGAATATTATAAGACCTCCTCCAAACTCGAAGATCATCAGCGGTGACAGACGACACCCAGTTCCTCCCTGCGAAGGACAAAAGTCAGCCTTCGTGGTCACTAGAAGCAGCCATGGGAAAGTTAGCAGAGGGAAGAAGAAGGAAAAATTGTCTGAGGAATCCCAAAGAAACTCGGAGAAGGAAGAGTGAATTTCGGGAAAGAAGGTAAAGAAACGAGGAGAACAGAGGGAAAAAAGCAGATTTAAATAGGGAAGCAACTGACAGTTGGTCTTGGCAGACAATGAAGCGAAAGTAGCTCAAAAGACGAAGGGGTGTAACAACCGTGGGAAGGCGAACGAATTGACAAGGTGGCGTCAGTGACCGCCAGGTGGCAGCTTGGATGACACGATTCGTAGGGGAAACCAAGGCGTCGTGGGGTCGTTCCAACATCCCAAGGTGTCTCCAAGAAGTCACAACGGCCTGTCATAATGACGAGGGTAAATGTTAAGACCCTGAGTGGCCTCGGAGAATCCAGACGGCGTGATGCAATAAATAAAGGGAATAATAAGCAAGTGTGTGGAGAGCATGAACCAACTAGCGACTCCGAACGGAAAAAGCGCTTTAGGTTCCAACTAGTGGGAAGTCAGGAAGTCGAGAAGATGAAAGGGTATGAAAATCCATGCGAATTAATGGTTAGGACAAAAGGGAATCTTTTAGAAATTTCCATCGTACATGTATGCTAGGAATCCGCAGGGTACTGTGAGGGGAGAAATCCCCAAGGACTAGGCCTTGGATAAGGACTCGGGCCCCGAGCTCACTTACAATGTAACACCCCGTATTTTAGTACATTTTAATGAAGGATTATTTTAATTAATTCAAATATTAATTCCCTTGTTTTAGAATTTTGAGAGTTTTAGAATATTATTTTATAATATTTTAAGTTGTGAAAATTATTTATTTTATATGTTTTCTTGATATTAATTATTGTTGTGCATTTAAATTGATATTTAATTTAAATTAGTTAGATTATGGGTTTTAAAATTATTATTGTTTTAATAAAGCATTTCACTGAGTTTGAATTATTTTATTTAGTTTTTGGTTTTAAAATCTTGTTCATTGGATCACTTTC
>QEOT01001273.1:71398-94677 GCA_003123785.1 Pterocarya stenoptera
ACCGGCCCAATACCAAGCTTTTCCACCCAAACCCGGCCCCGATCCATCGCCGGAGCCGCCCGTGCGAGCTCCACCTCCGATTTGGCCTTTCCGGCCTTCTACCGCCATTTCGGCCACTACCCACGGCCAAAGGCCACCACCATTAGCTTCACCACTTCCCATAGGCCCTACCCTATCATTCCCAAGTCTTCGTTTGACCCCGTGTGAAATTTGGAATTCACTGTGTTTCGGCCAGTGTTTTTACACTGTGACAGTTGCTATTTTGATGATTTCAATGCTCCGTGATCCTCCGAAAATATTTTTATAGCGCTGTAAGTATTTCCTAAACAATCTTTTGAGATTTAAATATATTTTTGCTCTAATTATTTATACTGTGATCTGGTTGGTACCGGACTGAGTCCGAGGAGAATTCGGGGGTGGATGGATTGAGTACGGAGAAGTTGTGGATTGGTTATGTTGGGTTTTGATTGGTTGTTGGTTGTGATTATTGTGAGTTGGTACATTGCATATTGCACGCATGTTCATGTCTGTAAAATGAAAACTGGGTTTTCGTGTAATTGCATTCATGATCATGTAGTTATTTTGAAAACTGGATTTTCATGAGGAAATGGATTTGTGGGTGCGTGTGTATCACGACCCCAAGCCGAGATGGGGCATTATCTCGGTGGAGCTCCTCTGGTCACTCGGGAGCGGAATATACTGAGTGACGTCCCCTGGGTTGTCGCCGGGCGACAACGGGATCGGACGTTGGACGTGCCGACTCCGTGGCCCTTCTGCTGGCGGGGGCTAGAGGATGACCTGGCCACGAACGCACCGGGTGCGGAACTGGGCATCGCTCGTAAATTAGCCAGGATGTGTGGATGGTCCATAGGGGAGACCATAGTGCATATGAATTAATGGATAAATGAAAAATGGCTGTTTTCTGGAAAAATAGCGTGAGTGATTTTGTGTGTCATTTTCTGGGAAAATGATGGGTTAATGTTTTTTGGCCAAAATGTGATTTTTGGCGTGTGTTGCATTTATTTCATATTGCATCATGGGCATGCATAATTAGTTGCTTAAATATGTTTTTATTTTGAGATTGGTTAGGTTATAACTTACCTGTGGTACCATTTAATGGTACTGCAGATTTTGATTATGACGATGCAGGTGCCGAGCCTGAGGATTTGGCTCCGCCGGAGGAGTGATCTGGGGTCACTCGAGTTATGTTTCTTTTTCTGCTTTTGTATATTTTATGGGACATTTGGTTTATGTTTTAAACGCTTTGTATTTGGATATCTGTATTAAACTAAAATTCTGGTACTAGTGACTTAATTATTATTATCCGCTGCGTATTTATTTTGTGCACTGTTTATTTGTTGCACACACTTGACACTTGTTCGTTGGGATGTGTGACCGTGTGTCATCATCCTGACGTCACGATTCCCGAGGTTTTTTTTTGTACGTGGGAGTCGGGGCGTCACATACAAGACTTGGGAAGGGCCTAGACAGCCTAGAAGGCCCGGAAAGCCCAAACTGAAGGACACAAGATGGGAGCTCTGATAAAGGGACGAAAAACCTTGTGACCTGGCACCTCTGACAGAGACGCTCCAAACCCTGACACGATAGGGCAGACAGACAGACCGCCATAGACATCCTCGCTTTCCCTGACATTGTTGCATGGACTGCGCAGGGGGAAAGCGAGATTGTCTAGACCACGCCGCATGTACTCCAAGGGTCGGCATGCTGCGGCATGCCCTCCTAGTAGGTTTGGCAAGAGGCAGAAGCCTGACAGGGATGGGTGGTTCATGTATGGAGCCGCGCGACCAGTCACTATCACTTTGGGACCTACCCAACCAGATATAATTACCCCTCACTCCGTCGAGAGAGTGGTTACTTACATTCTTGAACACTTCTCTGCTACCTCATTCTAGCTATCATTTCTCTCTCCATCTTCTACCTTGAACTGACTTGAGCCTCGAAGGCACCACGGCCCCCCGAGCTCCCCCATTCTCCTTCTTGCAGGGAAAAACCCGAGTGTTGCTAGCGTGGAGTTGTCCAGACCTGTGAAACATGACATCAACAATTACATTCTTATTGTTCCATGGATTTCTTTTGATGAATTGAGCGACTAGAATGAACCGGGTTTTAATCATAACATGTATATGAGTTTGCTGCTATATTAATAATTCTATTTGCAAACTTTTTTCTTTTGCAATTTTCTCTACACTTAGTACGTGCCAAACATCTCTCTCTTTCTAAAAGAACCGCTTTATTTAACTGACAAGCCACTTTAACATATATATTCCTTTAAATATGTTTTGTTGAGGTTTAGATATAGTTAAAAACTTATTAGAATATAATTTTTTTTGGGATAGTTTTTTCTTTTATAGTTTTTACACTTTTCTGAAATAGAGACAAATGATTAGATGAGTAATTGAAATAGAAAATAAATTTTTTTAACATTCATGAAATTGAATTGAACTTGACCTAAATTTTCTGATTTAGTCAGAAAACAAATCAAAATTGGCACACATCAATTGCTTGATAAAATATTTCACTAGTGATTGATGGAATATACGAGAATATTACTCATTCCTCATTTTTCATTATCACTGAGATTTGTATTTGTATTTGTATTTGGGAGTCTTCTAGCTACACTGGTAGCTTTGTAATATTTTATTTTCTAGTATTTGTCTTCCTCTTTAAAGATTTTCTAAACAGTCAATACCAATATTGGATTACAATATGAGTTCTGTTATATATAATCATTTTTGCGTATTTTTTACGCATTCCACTAATGTGATTAGTCAAAATGGTTATTTTATATTAAAAAAAAAGTGACGCAGTCAATCATATTCATAGAGTGCGTAATCAATACGCAAAAGTGATTACACATAAAGTTTTTACTAGAATAAATATTAAACAGGCTTAATGTACTTTGATAATTGATTTTGATGAAATTTTGAGACAATGTTTATCTATGTTTATTCCAACTCCTGACATTGTTAGGATTCAACAAAGGTTGATGCTCTCAATCCTTACATTTTGAAAAGAATTAACAGGCTCTCGAAAGAAGCTTTGTGCCGGCCGAGTCAACGAATTAAAAGAAATAATTTTAGTTCTAAGAAATGTAATCATGAATGCCATTGCGACACACTACTAAATTTGTGGTTGTAAAGTAGTGATAATCAATTAAGGTTTTGGTGGTGGTAGTTGACTTATGGTTGGAGGGTTGGTGGTTATAAGCACTAAATAATTTTGAGTCGTTTTTCAAAGATCATTGATTACTGGAATTCAAGATTATCGACTTTCATAGCTCCTCCATACATAGTAATTTTTTTTATAGAAAAATTGATATACAAATCATTTTCACAACTATCTTCAGTTTTCACAATTTTTTTATATAATTTTATTTTAACTGATGAAAATTTGTATAAAACAATTATGATATACCTAGAACTCTTTTGTAACTATTTTATTACTCACTTCAAATCAACTAATGTAATTATACCACTTCGTTCAAAAATATTTTCAATTTTACATAATTACTCTTTATTTTAAATAGAGTTATAAAATAGTTGTAGGTTAATTGTAGGTTTATTCTTTTCCTTAAAACAATTTATAAAACAACATTAATGCCTACTCAAATATTCTCATGATTGAATAATTAATAAAGGCATTTCCTTTATATATAGGAACTGTTATGGACGTGTTTCACCGCCATCACCTCACGACCACCTGCAATCAAAGAGTAAGACGACTTGAGGGTTCGAGAGAACGCCTCCGATGTCTAAGTTAGTGATTGAGAGGTAACTCTTTAATACTAAAGAATCAGATGGATTTTACGTACCTGGGTTCTCCTCTTATATATAATTTTTGAACCGTTCTCGCTCTTTAGGAGATAATGATTATCCATTATTCAAATTTAAATATGGATATGAATGTTCATCCCTTAGTAAAGTCAAATGATAATGGTTCTTATCTTCTACAGCCGCTGGGTGGTTTCCCAGTCAGTATTGGCAGTGGGCAGGGCCTTCTCGGTATTGATTGGGCTTTTCGATAATGGGGCAAGCTTCAGGCTTTAAACAAAGGTCCACGCCCATGTGGGGCTAACAAATCAGGATGTCCTCCCCAGTAACTGTATTCTACCTAAATCCCACAAGATGCCATATTTAAACTCGGAACAATGTTTGGGGAAGGATCAGATGAAATGAAAAATGTATGAATAGTAGTGAAATGATTTATGAATATTAGTAAAATAGTTTCAGTATGGGAGATTTGGATAGTGAGTTGAATTGAGATGAGATAATATGAAAGTTAAAAATTAAAAAAAATATTGTTAGAATATAGATTTTTAATATTATTTTTGTTTTGAGATTTGAAAATTGAATTGTTTATTATAATTTATTTGAAAGTATGGGAAAGTTTTAATGATTAAATGAGATTGGGAGAAGAATGAAAAAAATTTGAATAAAAATATTATAAAATTAAAATATTGTTGTAATATAATTTTTGTTTTGAGATTTGAAAAAATTGATATGTTTTTTGTGTTTTGTTTAGGGTTGGTTTGAATTGTGAGATGAGATGAAATAAGATGATCTGTGAATAGTAGTAAAATAGTTTGTTACTAGTAGTAAAATAGTTTGAGTTAAGATGTTTATGGGGTTTTGGAAAATGTGAGAGAAAAAGTTGACTAAAAATATTATAAAGTTAAAATATTGTTAGAATATAATTTTTTAAATTATTCTTATTTTGAAATTTGAAAAAGTTGAATTGTATTTTGTGTTTTGTTTAGAAATTTGAAAAAGTTGTAATAATTAGGTAACGATAATGTAATTATTAGATGACATGTGTTGAGATGATATAAGATAAAATGATATTAGAGTATCTTGCTATCTAAACCACATCTTAGAAGTTTGAAAAAGTTGTAATGATTAGATAATTTAGATAACAAAAAAATTTGAAGATTTTCTTCTCAAAAATCACTCAAACAAGTCCTTAATACTTGATGATTTTTTGATAGGTGTAAACTTCCTATATATTTTAGACACTTTGCATCTTTTATTATTTTTGATTCCATAATTTGATGGGATGATTGATACGGAATACCATAGGTGAGAGTAGAAGGTGGGTCAAAGAAATTTGGATAATGAGTTAAGTTGAGATGAAATGGCATAAAATAAAAATTAAATAAAATATTATTAAAATATAATTTTTTAATATTTTAAAAAATTGAATTATTTAATAAAGCCCACCCGTTTCTTCCGGTAGAAGCTCTAATGGGTTAGGTGGAAGGTCATTGCATTTCCTTAATTAGACAATGATGGCAGATGGGTTATTTTTGTTTGACTGGCCTGGGCAAATAGTCACAACTTGCAGTTGAAGATCATGTGTTTGAGATGACATACATTAATGTTGTTGACTTTTGTTTTGAACTTTGGTGAATTCAAAATGGTGATCAGGCACGGCTTATTTAAGACATTCAATGCAAGATTGCTGAATTAGACTATCAACATGACCACGTGAATTAGACTAACTACTAGCTCCCCAGCAACTTGCAATTTTAATTTTAAACAAGAAAAGCTTCTATATAATTCCTTGTAAACGGATCAAAATTCTCGAATATGAGAACTTAAGAGAGAAATAGATACATCGAGTGAGCTTTATAACATTTACTATAACTAGTCTAAATATTTCAAATAGCATTAAATCAAAAATAAATATTGTAGAGTCTATTTGACTCACGTGTCTATCTCTCTCCCATTCGAGGGCCTTAAATCTAGACAACCACTTGTATTTGATATTTTTCCTTATAAACAGAGCTCGAAAAAGTGTTAGCCATGGTCATTGCAGACAAAGTTGTCAACCGAGAAGCATTCAAGATGACCATATCAAAGATTTGAAACACTTTAGGCTGGGTAGAATTTTCTGACACGGGGGAGAACAAATTTTTTGTTAAAGTTTCAAAAGGAAGAAGATAGACAGAAAATCATCCAAAGTGGCCCCTCTCTCTCTATTACAAGGAAACGACATTATAATCTCATTTTTATGAGATTATAATCTCTCTCTCTCACATAATAGATCACCAAAAAATGATATAATAAAAAATATACTTTATACCCAAGTATAAATTTTTATTTTCTTTGATCTATGCAAGTACAGAAGTTTTTAATTAAAATAAAATTTTTAATATTTTAATGTACATTAGTAATTGAATTATAATATAATTAGTGACGTATCATTGTCCGTAAATCGGCCGATGCTATGGAAT
The DNA here is from genome assembly GCA_003123785.1 of Pterocarya stenoptera. Taxonomy (NCBI): domain Eukaryota; kingdom Viridiplantae; phylum Streptophyta; class Magnoliopsida; order Fagales; family Juglandaceae; genus Pterocarya; species Pterocarya stenoptera. Next base: position 77,652 of record QEOT01001273.1, read on the forward strand.
GTCCCACCACATTATCCAATTTCGATTCATGCAGCTACTATAATATATAATTACGAAAAATAATAAACCTACAATTAGTTTACAACTATTAATGTAAAATTAAAATTATATTTTAATAAAATGTCACAATTACACTGATTGATTATTTAAAATAAATTATAAAATAATAAGATATTATAAGTTTATCATTATCCGTATAAACTACTTACGTTTACATGATGGCAAAAGTCGTCACTCATGTTCTTCTCTCAACAAACTAAAAAATGGGCCTTTTCCAAAGTACATTATTGGCCATGTACCCTCTTGAGCTACTTGTTCTTTGACAGCATATGTAGTAGCCGACTAAAATTAACCTATTTCTTTTCATTTTATTTCTTTATGTGTAAGGACTTGGATAAAACGTGAAAAAAGCAACAAATGGAACAAGTTGGATCCAACAAAAACAGCCAAAATTTGAAAACTCATAATCTGAGTCAGCCTATGGCTTTTCAAGTTGCTGCACGTACAGTAACTTGAAAAGTGATAAGCCCTAACATTTTGTTTTTTTTTTTGGCGATAATTCAACGAAAACGACCATAGAGTCCACTCTTGAACCAAATCACACAACTAAAAGATTTTCAAACAAAGGCCAAAGTTGAAAAATACTTACCATAAATTTCAGTGGCCCTCCATTTTGTTCAAAGTCATAGCATTTCGTGTGATCTCATCCATGAACAAGCATAACTAGGGATGAAAAAAAAAAACCAGTAAACTGGACCAGACCGGAACGAACCTATAGGTTTGGTCCGGCACCGATTCTATTTTTCTTAAAACTGATAAAAATCGGCCCGGTTTCGTTTTTCTTTTGACCAAACCAGTTTTTATATATATATATTAATTTCTTATATTACATAAAATATTTTTTATATGATTTTTTATATTATATATAATTATATATAAAATAATTTTGTCTTATATGATACATTACTAATTAATATAACATTAAAATTTAAAATCCTATATAAATCACTGTATATTATCACTATAATCTATAGTATTAGTAGTTATATTAATATTATATTACAATATATTATAATATACTATAATATATTATCACTATATTAGTATATACTATAATATATATACAATATTATATATATATAATATACCGAAAAAATTGGACCGAAATTGATAAAATCAGAAGTATCGATTTAGGGGTGTAAACGGTACTATATCAATTTTTCAAATCTCAAAACTAATATATATCTGTTCGGTTCTAAAATATATCTAAAATATTTTAAAATAAAAATAGTATTAAAAAATTATATTATAATAATATTTTATTTAATTTTAAATAAAATATTTTATCTCATTTGAATTATATAATCAAACGAAGGCTTAATGTTTGTTGATATCCTACCAGGTGATGGGAAAAAAAAAAAAAAAAAAAAGAAGGCCAAAATGTTGATTGCAGGGAGTGTTGGGAAACTGCAATGCCCTTTGATGTTGATTGCTTGTTTCGGGTGCGGCCTGTCGACGTGATAGGATATCATTAATTCATTCTTTCTCGAGAGATGTACAAAAATGGAGTTCAGGAAAGGGATTGAACTACCTACATGTACACTCTAATTTTCTAGATTAATTATGAAGTTTTGGAAGGTACATGATTACCTTATTATAATTTCTTTATTGGTAAGTCTTATTTCTTTTGGGAACTGAAGTTATAAGCTTCGTTTTATTGATTAGAATTAGAAGAATGGGTCTAGAGGTTCGATAAACTCTCCGATATTGTACGAGAGAGACGCACCCATCATGGTTGCGATAGGGTATTGGGCCTAAAGTATTTTATTGCTCCATTTTTATTGAAGAGTAGATGAATACGATGGACTCGAATTGAGCCTAAAGTATACCCAAAATTGTTTGGTATTGGGCCTACTTGGACTTACAAACCCAATTTCTCTCCCACAACCTGAATGAGCGGTATATAGTTTACACGGTGATATTAGCTTCATGTTGTTTTCGAGTGGTACGGCCACGCCGCACGTTTAATTGTTGAGATGAGATAATTTAAACATTCAAAGATCATTAAATTATATTTTAATAATATTTAATTTTATAATTTTTTTATTCAATTTTTTTCTATCTCATTTTTCAAAATTTTATAAAATATTTTAACTCAAATGATTTCATAACTATTTATAAACAATTTCATTACTATTTACATATTTTTTTTACATCATCTCAACGTGTAAACGACACCTTATCCATGAATTAGTTGAAATTGTTTGAATTGAAATAGGTGTCTGCGTCTATGATAATTAACATGAAAAGAATAATGTTACATATAATCGTAAAGTATACAAGCGTCGTGCAGTCGTTTTAAAAAAGAATCAGATCTATTATTAAAAAATTAATTTTTTTTATGTGAATACTGTATTTATTCATTTTTTTTAAATAATTACAAGATATTTATACACTCACGACTGTAAATATTATTTCTCAAGTGGGAAAAGCATACTCGAGGCCCTTTTTGAATTTTAGACAAGTAATCGCCCTAGTTCTGTGCTCGCAAGGGCAATCATTTCATGTAACTGAGCAGAAATATATTAACTTTTAAACATGTGGTTTTGCAGCCAATAGTAGAGTGTTACACATTGTTGCCAGGTGTCGACTTTTCTGTTCGTCCATTTTCATAGTAACCAGAGTGAATCCAAGCCCAAATATTTTCTCGGAATGCATGACTTTCGATCGATGGTTGACCTTAGGGGTGTTCATCCGGGTTCCAACCCGGGAACCTGGGTACACCCGGACTGGAACCCGGGTTTCAAACCCGGGCCGGAACCCAGACTGGGTTAGCCCGAGTCAAACCCGGGCCGGAACCCGGATGAATCCGGGTTGTAAATCCGGAACCCGGGTTTACAATCCGGAATCCGGTTTTTTTTTTTTTTTTTTATTTTTTTCTTTTTTAGTCTATGTTCATGAGCTTAATAGTTATGATGTAACTGATGTTATTATTTACACTTTCAAAATTATTTAAGTGTAATAGTAACAAAAATGTGGTCTATATACTATTCTTTAAAACAAAAATGTGGCCCAAGTTTTTCTTTTTGTGGTTTTTTTTTTTAGAACAAAACCTTCAAATTTTTGAGAAAAAGAATGTACTGAAGTCTGAACATCTTGATATTTAGAAAAAAAAAATAGAAAGAAAGAAAGAAAAAAAAAAAAAAACCGGGTTCCGGATTTACAACCGGGTACCCGGACCGGGTCAACCCGGGTTTTGCAACCCGGGTTCCGGCCCGGAACAAATCCGGGCCGGAACCGGAATCCGGGAAACTGGATTCCGGACCGGGCCGGAAAAAAACCCGGCCCGGATGAATACCCCTAGTTGACCTCATGATGAGTATTCTTTTTTCTCCTTTTGTTTCAGTTGGCCATTAAAAACTTTCAAAGAAAGCATTTTTCATATCAGTTATTTTTTCTTGTCTAGAAATAAAAAGCTTTAGGACCCAAGTTGGTTGAGAATATACTCCTATACATGGTAATTTTTCGTTTTTAAGCAAATACCTTTTTTTGTTTTCAAGGTTCAATATAGAGTAGGACTGTTAATTCTTGACACAATACGTCAATTCCTCACCTAAAGACCACCGATCCTAATTCATCATTGAGCCACTTAGAATATTACCATACTTTGTTATAAAATATATTTATAATATTCTAAATATGTATGGTAATATGATTAATTTTCTTTATTGTGTAAGTCAATTAACATAGTTGATTTATTATTTTTCCATTCTTTCTTTAGCCCATTCACCGATAAATAGGAACATATGTTATATATTTAATAAAAATTGAGAATAGCAAAGATTAGGGGTGGGCGAAATTTCTGAGATTCGGACTTTGGCCAAATTCCAACAAGGCTCCAACTCCAACAGAGTCAGAGTTTGCGGAATTTGGAGTCAGAGTTAAAGTTCAGAGTCGGAGTCGGAGCCCACATGGGCTCCAAAATCCGATATATATATTTTTAAAAACTCATAATCAAAATGACGTAGTCCCACTTCAAGAAGAATGACGTCGTTTCTCTTAAGTAGGGGGACGTTTTGCTCAAGTAAGTAAACGAGTGTGACTCGAGCGAACATGACATAGATTGTTCGATCAAGCCTTGGCTCAAGTGTGGATTGAGAGAACAACACATAGATTATTTGATCAAGCCTTCGCTTGAGTGTGGCTTGAGCGAACATCACACAGATTGTTCGGACGAGTATGACTCGAGCAAATGTTTATTTGTGTTTTATTTATTTTTAAAATCACAAAGACGACTAGAAACATATGTTTTTCCTTTTCAATGTGTTTTCAATTTGTAGATAATTTTCATAACATATTAAATGATGGTTGTTTGTTAATTTTTTTAGATTATTTGCTCAAATTATGGATGCTACACCATCTCACCGCGATTCTCCACAAGAGGATGACGCACAGCTGTTGGCGTCACCGACAGGTACTTCGGGCCATAGACCCCCATCAAGAGCAGCTACCTCATGTTCAAGTAGTTGAGTCCCAATAGATCTAGAAGATGTTGATATACTTAATGAGGAGGAGGAGTTGATGAATGTTGAGGCCGATCCATCAGCATAACCTAGTAAAAAAATGTCGTGGATATGAGAACATTTTACCAAAGTTCCCGGTGATCGCGAGAACCTGCAAGTTCGATGCCACTACTATGGACAACTATGCGGTTATCATTGGAAGAAGTAAGACACGTTAGTATTAATAGCACATTTTACGGGCTGCCAGTGGTATAAAATATACAAAGGACTAGTAGCAACTAATCATACGAAGCAGAGTTACGAGACTTCTACGGCCATTAACAGCACGTAGATTAAGAAACTATCAATCCCTCAATATAGTGAGAAGATGTTGAGGGATGTTCTTGCGGAGATGATCATCATTAATGAGATACCTTTTACCACGGTTGACAAGGCATGCTTTTGCAAATTTGTGCACACTTTAGAGCCACGATTTCTGATGTCTTCACGTTATGTTGTGATGCACGATTGTTTGAAGAAGCATGCCAAAGAAAAGGCAGCGATGAAGGAAATGTTTGTCTCTACTGGCCTGTGAGTGCCATTTATGACTAATACATGGAACTCCATATAGAATGTGGGCTACATGTGTATCACATTCCACTTTATTGACAGTGAGTGAATGTTGCAGTAGCGAATTATCGATTTTAAAGAAATTGTTAATCACAAGGGTTCATCCATCGGCAAGGAGATAGATGACTGTACAAAAGATTGAGGGACCAGAAAAGTGTTTTGTGTCACAATTGACAATGCTAGTGTGAATGATACTGCCATTGATTAGTTCAGGCCAAATACGACGGTAAAGGAGGATATTATTCATGAGAACCAGTTTATTCATGTTCGATATTGTGCCCATATCATCAACCTCATAGTTTCTGAGGGGTTCAAAGAGGTTGATGATTCCATTATTGAAGTTCGGAACCTTGTGAGATATGTGAGGACTTCCCCCCAATGGCTCTGCCAGTTTAAGGCAATAGCCGAATAACTTGAGATCCCATCTTCTAGTATGCTGCAACTAGATGTTCCAACTCGTTGGAACTCTACATACATGATGTTGGATGTAGTGCAGAAGTACCAAACAACATTTGAGGATGGAGGCATGAAGTATGCTTTACTGAACTTAGCTGGGGGAGAAGGAGGCTTGGTATACTAGACACAATTGATTGGGCTAATATCATGTATTTTGTTCAATTTTTAAAATTATTTTATGACATAACTATGCGGATATCTGAGACAAAATATCCTACTATAGACATGTTTTTCGAGGAACTCTATGAACTTTATGACCACTTGCAACAGAGTTGTGCTGACAGTGTGGGTTTGTTGAATATAATGGTTATGATGATGAGATACAAATATAATAAATATTGGGGGGATGTGGATAAAATAAATAGATTATTATTTGTGGTTACCATCCTTGACCCCCAATATAAGTTGGCAATTGTAGAAAATTAGATTAGGGACGTGATGATTTATATATCTATTACAACAGAAGTGGTCAGTCTTCAACCGAAGGTGGTAGCTCCTCATGCCTGACCGGCTCAACATCTTCTTGGGATGACACATATGCACAAAGTTTAAATTTATTGCGACTACGGTGATATCATCAAAACCGTACATCGAGAAATATTATGCAGTGTAAGTTTGAAGTTGAGTGTTACTTTATGGAAGATGTCGATGCACCTAGTGATACATTCCATGTATTAACTTGGTGGAAGGAGAGTTGACTCTAAGTCGACGTTTAGCACTAGAGGTCGTGTCTTGGATGCTTATCGAAGTTCATTGCCTTTGACCACTGTTGAGGCCTTCATTTGCACACAAAATTGGTTACGTTCAATGCCCATTAGAGTAGATACGTTGATGCCAAGAGCTATAAGCTTGAATCAGGTAACTTTATGATTTTAAATGATTATTTATATAATTTTAATGTTTTCATTATTTAATTTATAATTTATATGATTTTCTGGACCTTGCTGTGAACCCCAAACTAATTGTGGATGCTTGAGACAGACATACAGTGGGATGACCCATTTATTGGTGAGAAACTCAATACCATGATTATCATCATGCAAAATTCATCAGAGTTAGAGGTGGAGGTAAGTTCATAATGTGTCCTATTTTATATCATATATCACTTGGCTGATGATTTATTAAATGACTAAATAAAAGATAGTGTATCTGATCAATCAAATTTCATGTAGGAAAATCGAAAATAACTATCGAGTCATCGACTCAAATGTATGGACTGTCAAGACTGATGCGAGAGATTGTGGCTATTTCATATTTAAATAAAATCTATGACATTATTAATATATTGGTGTTGTAAATTTAAATTTATTGTGATTTACAGTTTTAAATTTAAATTTATCGTTTGCAATTTGTAGTTTGATTTAGTCATTGTACTTAAATTTTAGCTTTTTAACTTATTTTTTACAGTATTTTAGAATTTTAGAATTATTTTTTTACTTTATTTTATTTTTTAAAATATTTTTAAACAGGGGTGGGCCATTCTGAATTTAGATTGGGCCTTGGATATTGGGTCGTGGGCCCAGGCTCAATCTGAGTAGGGCAAATGGGAGTGGGCAAGCCGACTTCTACTCTGATTGGAGCTTCGAGCTCCAAACTCTTATTGGAGTTGAACTCCGATTCTAATTGTCCAATTAAAGTTGGAGTCGGAGCAGATTTTGACCTCCAACTCTAGTAAGAAATGGAGGTCGGAGGTCGGAGGTGGGCATTGACTCCGTTAGAGTTGGAACCCACGCCAAGCAAAGATGTACTTCCCAAATTCTCTCCCTGACTCTCTCTTCTCCATCACCTTTTCTATTTTATTTTTATTTTTCTACATGATTTCAAAGAATACCCGATCCTAGTATCACTCATAGAATCATTTGTGTCTGTGTTCCTTTTTTTGTTAGCAAATGTGTTTCTTTACTTCGCTATTTACATAGCACATCACGTCTAGTTTAATTGTCTTTTAGCACATGACATGTACAATTTTTTACATGCCAATTATGTCCATTTTTCAATTTGGTTTTTCTCATATCAAACCATCAATCGATTGTATGAGTCGTCATTGGCATTTTGGAGTCAGAGCCAATTATTTTCTAGTGTCTCTCGTAGTGTTTTTTTTTGTTTGGGATATGTCTCATATTCAATGTGTTATTTGGTGTTCTTTTCCATTCAACACATGTTATCCAGAGGGTTCTTACACACTTAATGGATCGTCGTTCGTGATAAATCTCATATTTAAGGTGTCTTTTGGCATTCTTTCTTGTTTCCCACACGTCCTTCAGAGGCTTCCTATGCACTTAACGGATTGCTACCCACATTTTTATCATCAATCTTGTACATCAATTTGTTTTTACCCGCCATCCACTTGCACCACACGCCACATAGACACAGGTTGTCGGGTCATCAGTCAGATCCCTAAGTCTCATCCACCTAGTTGGCAACATGTTCTTATTTACAAACTCAAGATGATGTCTTCATCATCATAATGAGTTTGAGAGGGATGTTAGAATATTACTATACTTATTATAGAATATATTATAGTATGTATAGTAATATGACTTATTCTCTACCATATTTAGTTTATTTGTTAAATCAATTAATATAGTTCATTTATTGTATTTTCATTATTTCTCTGGCCCCATTGACCTATAAATAGGGTATTCACCGTTGCTCATCAATTCAGAGAAGGCAATGGTCTAGTTGATTTTCTTGCACGACAAGGGGATAAGGGTATTGTTAGGCGATACACGGTTTGGAGTTCATTACCGAGGACTTCAAGAGGTATGCTTAGGTTGGATAAATTGGGCTTGCCGAATATTAGAGCTTGAGGCTGTGATTAGTTCACGTTTTGGTTGGTATCTGTTTTGTTGGTTTTCTAATAAATCTTGGGCTAGTGGGTTTTTTGGGAGGGTTTTGATGTTTTTTTATTGGTTCCACAGTATCCCTCCGCCATAAGTAATGGTTTTTTTAATAAAATTGAAAGGGGGTCACTCATGGACAGGTGGCCTTTGTCTCTTTAAAAATAATAATAATAATAATAATAACAATTGAGAATAATAAGGATGTAGCCCTCAAATTCTCTCTCCCTCTCTTCTCCATCTCATTTTCTATTTTATTTTTATTTTTCTACGGATCCTAAGTCGTTAATATATAATTATCTCACTTCGTCTATCATTTGATTTCATATATTCAAATGTGGCGACAACAAGTATCCTTCCTCATAGATACACCCACGATTAATACTAATTTGCCATTATTTTTCAATGCAGCTTTGGACGCATCATGCATATCAGCTTCGTGTAGTTCACAATATTGATAATTTGATAATAAGTTTGGAACATTTTTGGACCTCTCCTAACACAGTACATGTTTTCAACCAATAAGTTAAAAATTAGCTATATATATTGATATGAACCCGCAAGAAATGAATCCCTTGAACCCACAATCAAATTGAAAACTCACCATATATATATATATATGTTTGTGTGTTTTTAGAATTCCAATTAAAACATACCAAATGGAATTTAACTTGGTTTTTTATACCGTTCAAGTTAGAAGATGGAGACACATAGAGCTCGGCTTTGAAAAGTAATTATACATTAGAAACTTATGTGAAATCACTACTTGTCTCAAAAAGTTAAACTGATAGGAAGAGATAGATTTTATTATTTATTTTATATCTTAATATTATCTCTCACGTGTGAGCCAGACTCTTCCTCAATGGGTGGCCTAACACGTGGAATATTTAATTAATTGGGGTAGAGTGTAAAGTTAGGGTTCAAACTCAAAAACTAGCTTAAGAGGTGAGGCTTTCCCTCACACTTATAAACTAACCACCAGCCCCTTCCACAATCGATGCGGGACAACCCCAACAATCTCCCCCTCACACATCGGGTCCTAGGTCAGAACAGCGACAACTCGTTTCTCCCGCAGACTATTGGGCCTGAGACTGTTGGTAAACCTGACTCTAATACCATGTGAAATCACAACTTGTCCCAAAGGTTAAGCTGATGGGAAAATGTATATTTTATTATTTATTTTATATCTTAACAACTTCCAATGCAAGAAAGATGGGGGGCTCGGGGTTGAAGGATAACCTTCCATACCTAAGTTAGTATTCTTGTTCCTTTGAGGGGATTTTTGTGGGTAAGAGAATGTAAGTTCAATTATAACTTGATGCCCGAATTTTTTACCTCTTTGTCGAGATAGTACTCTGTCTCCAATGTTAGATGCCCTTGTATCTCATACGGGACACCACGATGTTGTATTTAATGCGATGTGGAGTCTCCAGGCCATGCCTCAGTGGCGGGTGGGTGGGTGCGTCCACCTTCCATGCATCGTGTCAGAGACAAGAGAGTTTGCCATGATCTCCGTCCATGTCTCGTATATGTTCCTGAAATATGGTGTGGCTCTGTCACGACATGCGTCTGCAAGGTGGTGTCAGGGTAGGTGATGTCCTTAATTTCCAAGCCGTCCAGTTTCCTGCACAGGCCTTGGGCCTTCCTCTTCCTTATGCGATTCGCAGGCCAACTATCCTACCAACCGATGGGCCTCCAACATAAGCCTGGCCTAGTAGGGATATAAATATCTCTCCCAATTACCCTCAAATTTCTAGTGCACGCATGTAGTGTGAATTTTTCCTTCTTGCCTCCCCTTTCTTTTTTTCTCAACACCCCGTTGGTTAGTTATACTTGACGAATGGGTTACTTACTGCGTGCGTCGGTTCCTTCCCCCACGTTTGGGTTGCGTGTGATTGTTCGCCCCTCCACGTCTATTCATGCAGCGGAAATCGCAGGATTCGTTCCTGTTATCTTACTTTTAGGGGCAACAAGTGTCGCCCTTTGGTCTGGGTAGCAGACGACGCGAACTCCTATTTAAACCTAAGTCCCATCCCATTGTCTTCCTTCTCACACATTTTTCCTACTTTCGTTGTTGTTTTTGAGTTCCCTCAGCTCTCTCGTTTCTCTCCTCTTTCCGTGCTTCATCCTTTCTCAACTTGCCTTCCTTTCTTCTATTGGTGCCCAAAAGCTCCTCCCCCTTTGCCCCCTGGGGTTCATAGTCCTTCTGCTCAGAGGGCCTTTCCAGGTCCCTGTAGGTATGGATCCTCACGAGGTCTGGGGTGACTCTCAACACTTTGATGGATATCACTAGACTTAGATCGTTTCTCAAATGACTTGAGGTTAGCCTACAAAATGCCTGACTCTGCCGTCTTGGAAATTCTTGCGGCCCGTCAGGGGGTTGTAGACTAGGAGGGTTTTGCCGTGAAGGTGGCATTTTATCCCTCGATGTTCTCTAATAGATTGTGGCTTCCCTTCTGTCGTCCCGTTCGAGACGTCTTGGACTACCTTCAGCTAGCCCCATCGTAGCTCTACCCTAACAAGTGGCACATTTTAACGTGTTGCTGCATTGTCTGGCGCATAGTTTTGGGGTCTGCTAGTGAGGATCATCTAGATCTTACAGTTAGGGAGTTCCTTTTCACTAAAAGGGTGCGCGACTTGATGACAACCTGTGCAGCTTTCATTCCTGGATGGGGGTACCAGGTTGCCTGCTTGGAGCTGCACTTCTATCGCATTAAGGATTGGTTCAAACGGTTCTTCTATTTTATCTATACCTAGTTCCTACAAGTGCTTTAAGAGTACAAGCCTACGCAAGGTCTTTGGTGCTTTGTTGGTATACGAGCCGTATAAGGTGTTTGTTGTACTGTCAAGTACTAGTCGTGTAAGGTCTTTGGTGCCTTGTAGAGTACGAGCTTGCGCAAGATCTTTAGTGCCCTCTTGGAGTACTAACTCGAGCAAGGTCTTTGGTGACCTATCGACGGACTTGCTTGTTCAAGGTCTTTGGTATTGTGCAAAGTAAAGTGAGCACTGATAGTCGTAGTCAAATTCTCCTAAATTCGACTCTGAATTGGATTTTTTTGGAGTTCAAATCTGAATTCCGACTTCGACTTTGGCTTGTTGAAGCAGAGTCGGATTTGAAATTTTTTTGAGTTTTTTTAGCTTCATATTTAGTCCATTTTGTGCGCCTTAAAATTTTTAATTTTTTCAAAAATTAAAACTAAATCATTTACTGTTGATTTATTTCTATACTAATATTTAACTTATTTTTAGACTAGACTTATACTATAGAGTCCACCTTTTTTTTATACTACACTTATAATAGTGCCTAATTAAATATTATTATACTATAATATTACGTGTTATTATATTATACTAGTGTCTAACTTATTTCTAACTTAATTATATACTAGATTTTTCAGTGTCTAATTACATGTTAGGGGTTAAAAAACAAAAGGTAAACTGGTTGAACTGGATTGTTCAGTCCAGTACGTAACCGGTCATGAACTAGTTCTTAAGAATCGAAACTCATTCTAAACCGGTTCGGTACCCGTTTTCATATTTTGATAACCAATTTGAACCGAACACGACCGGTATATATATTTTTCACATTATCTATAAAATATTATTTATATAACTATTTATATTATATGCTAAATTTTAATCTTATTATTAATGTAACATGGAATTTTAATGTTATTATTAATGTAACACGACCAGTATATAATTAATATAACATGGAATTTTAATCTTATTATTAATGTCTATTAATTTTGTAACATAAAATTAATATAAAATTTGATATAACATAAAGTTAATCTTAGAAGTTTTAATATAAAACTTGATTATGATATAACATAAATTAATCTTATATTTTTAATATAACATTTGAGAGTTTGATATTAACATATAAATTTTAATTTTACAACTTTTTAACCAAAAATTATAAAATGATGGATATGAGTTAATCACTATTAAAGTTTTGTTTGAGTATGATTTTATTTTTCCGTAAAATCGAAAAAATCGGATCTAACCATACCAAACAGGAACCGAAAAAATCGAAAGTTTTAGTTTCGGTGGTTAATCGACCTGGTATGGATTCTTAAAATTTCAAAAGTGGTGTATACCGGTTTGGTTCTTCAAAATGTCCAAAACTGGAATGGACAAGATTGAACCGGACCAGTTACACCTTTATTACATGTTATTATACTTTAATAAATTAGTATTGTGTATTATTAACTTCTTATACTAGACTTATTTCAAAACTAGTGTCTAACTTATTTTTATACTTGATTATACATGGTAGTAATATTATGATGTTTACATATACTAAACTATTATTAGTATATTTTTGTTATAGTATAAATATATTATGTTATAATAATTAGCTTATACTAGTATATATGATAAATATATAAATAAATAAATATTTTTATAGCATATGTACAATATCAGAGTCGGATTCAGAGTCAAAGTCAAATTCGGAGAACAAAATCAAAGTCGGAGTCAGAGCATAAAGTTAGAGTCAGATTTGGTCGATCAACACATTTGACTCTAACTCTGACTGAAAATTAAAAAAAAAAAAAAATTCCGACTCCAACTCCGTTTTGTTAGAGTCGAAGCAAAGTCAGATTTTTCAGATTTTTTATCGGCCCTAACGTTAAGACACTAGCCTATGTAAAATATCTTCGATGCCCTGCCAGGGTACAAGCCCACGCAAACGTACAAGTCCGTGCAAAGAGCTTGTGTGAACGCGTATTTCAGGAAGACACCAAAGACCTTGCATGTGCTAGTACCTAGGCAGGCAATGAGCACGTTGTATGGTCTAGTATCATGGCAAGAAACGAAAGTCCTTGCATGGGGTAATACCTCAGTATGGCACAAAGAACTCGGTGGACAAGTATCCGGAGATGGCACCAAAAGAACTACCTGTGATCATGCTCCCACAAGGCATCTAAAGTCCTTGCTTAGGCTACCCAAGCACGGTTCAAAAGACCTTGCATGGGTTCCTAACCAGCAAGGCACCAAAAACCTTGCACGGGCATGTACCTAATAGCACACCAAAGACCTTGCTCTGGCTAGTAACCCGGCATGATTCCAAAAAGGGCACCAAAGATCGTAATTACGCTAGTATCGTAACAGGGCATCTAAGACGTTGCTTCTGCTAATACGTTGGTAGGGGAGCAAAGACCTTGCACAAACTTGTACTGATCTTAAGGGCACAAAAGACATTCCTCGGGCCAGTATTCCAGTAAGGCACCAAAGATCGCTCTCGTAAGTACCATGGTAAGCACCAAAGAGATTGCTTGGACCGGTACCTTGACAAGGTACTAAAGACCTTGTGTGACTCGTAGTGAGGCACTAAAGACTTTGCACAGGCTTGTACCTAGCAAGGTAGTAATTAAAGACCTTTCATGGCACAAAAAACAATGCTCAAGCTAGCACCAAAGACCGCAAGTATCATGGCAAGTCACCTATGTTCTTGCTCAAGCTATTACTATGACACAGCATTTTAGAGACCTTGCTTGGGCCAGTGCACTGCCAAAGCTCCAAAAGACCTAACGTGGATCTTGCTGCTACTAATTAGCGGCTTTGCTAAGTCTCTAAGCTTGTAAGAGAAAGAACTAAAAAGAACCCACTTTATCTATGGACCCTATTCAGAACAATAACAATTGAGGGGTGCGCGCACTGTCTAAAAAAAGTAATTAATTCATTCTAAAGCTCTCTCTTTTCATGAAATATCTTCATGACTTTATCATCAGTGTTTCAATCCTGCTGGACCCTAGGTATTTTGCCGACTATTTCTTGTTTTGCAGGATGAGCTTTAATCCAGTTCGGCCGTATAAAAGAATTTCTTCAACTTCAACTTTTCAATCAAGTAGGCCACACTGTATTGTTTTTATTATTAATCGAAACTATGAAAATTAAAGCATATTTGAAGTTGGATATGTATATATGGAACCCTACACATATTCTTCCAATTATGCACTAGCTCCATACTAAAAATATTCATCTGCTTCAATCAATAAAATGACATTATTATTGTAAGTTGAGAATGAAGAAAAATGGGAGAAAAGCAAGTGGTCAGAGGTAAATCTCATTTGTACTCATAAATTACGTGTTTTAGAAACTAGCTAGGGGATGTTTGGACAAAAAGATGAAGCATGAAATTATCAAAACTTCTTATAATTTCTTTTCCAAACATCACGTAAATACAAAATACTTTTTAATTTCAAATATTCAATTTTTTCATCTCATGATCATTATCCAAGCACAAAAACAAATATAATTTTTATTCAAATTTTTTCTCTATCCTTTTCTAAAATCCAATAAGACATCATAACTTAAATTATTTCATTACTATTTAAAAAATGTTGGTAGTTTCCATATGAATAGTATGAAAATGTTTGTGGATAGTAATAATAAAAAATGACCGATAATTGAACTAAAAAGCTTTAAATGGAGTATTTTGCAAAAATTGTGGGATCCATTGAAACTTCTTGAAGACCATTATACGAAAGACTCACAATAGGGTTCAAATCAAATGAGCTCGGACAAAGGGATCTCCCTTTTCCATTGCCTTGGTGTTAGACTATTGTACATTGTTTGAGAATCGTTTTCTGTCTGAGAGCCACACATACTAAATTAGAATGGCTTATTGTCCTGCAGTCTATTAATACTTAAATAATGTGTCTTGACCATATCTTAAATTTGCAAATTGCCACACTATGAATGATTTTCATATGTCCTCGGTGGCATAAATTTAAAAACGAGTTTTTGTTTTCTTCCCCCTCCCTTTAAAAAAAAAAAAAATTAGATTGGCTATTTGCTGCTATAAATTTATCATTATTAATATATAAATTTCAAAAATATTTAATTAGAGCAGTAAAGGAAGAAGAATTCCACGAAGCTCATGATTTAATACGCAAATTCAAAGCCTCCACGCAAATTCATGATTTGAATGCTCCCATGTTTCCCCTCCATAGACAACATCCAATTCCTCTCCATTTGTAAGCTCTCTCTCTCACTCTCTCTCAAAACCCCGTTTGTTTCCTGGGTAAGTCGCGGAGAATGGTTCTGCGAAACGATTATTGCTAATACCTATAAAATTTCCAAGCTGGCCTTCTCTCCTTCCACTTATTTCTTTGAATCAACGTAACTATTTTCTAGTAACTGTGTTTTTCTTTGATTTTTTCATGGGTTTTCAAGGATTGGTACGTTGAAGATGGCGAGCTTGTGAGTCCTGGAATATATATTCTACTTGAGGACGTGAGGGGTTGGCAAAGCAGTACGGATGCGGTTGTTTCCGTTGAGCTCGAGCTCGAGCTCAAGCGCGCAAAACGATCAAAACGAAAGAGTAAAGAAAAATCTGTCTCCGTTGTAACTCAATGTCTACGACCTCACGCCCGTAAATAACTACCTTTGCTTGTTCGGCGTTGGCGTCTTCCATTCGGGCATTGAAGGTAATTGCGTTGTACATTTCACTAGTTTCTTGACTCTTTCCTTTTCGAAATTTGTGATCTTCAAGGGACATTTCCGTGTCTTTAGTTTGTATCTCCAGATAATTATGACACTATATGATTGAAGGTGAGAATTCCGCTGCCATTACTGTTTTGGCTTTTGCTGGCATAATTCTAGCTTATTGATAAGCTATGCAGATGGCAACTCCCTCCTACTGATTTCTTGAAGCTTAATGTTGATGGGGCGATTTTCTCGGAACTACGAAAGGCTGGGATTGGGATGGTATTACGTGATAGTCATGGCTGCGTGGTGATGGAAGCTACTGCCTCTGAAAGTGCCGTGAATGGCCCAACTACCATTGAGTTACTTGCAATTTTTAGGGGGTTGCAACTTTGTCTTCCTTTGGGTATTCCTAACCTCATAGTTGAGTCTGATTGCTTGTTGTTGATTAATGAATTGCAGGGTGAACGAGAGTCTTTCTTGGCTGATGGTAACTCACTACAAGAATACAAGCTTTTTTCGGCGCACTGATTCGCTGCAAAAACACCCCATAATCGCTGCAAATTTCCATTTGCAGCCTGTCTTGTATCGCTGCCGGTTGGTTGCCAAAGAAGTGACCGAATTGATTTTTTCCAGCGAAACCCATATATCGTCACAAAAGTCATTGTTAGCGACGTACAAAAATTTGTCGAAACAAGTCTCTTTTTCGCTGTAATTAGTCCAAACAGATTACGACGTAAATTGTTGGGAATGACTTTTTCCGACGTTTTTTTCCTCGCCGCTAAAAGACTTTTGCCGCCGCAATTACCTGCCACTTTATCGCAACGAGAAACAAATATGCCGCAAACCATTGAGTTTTTGCGGCGCTTAACCGTCGTTGCAATAAAGCCATGTATTTGACAGTAAAGCATCAACGACGATATAAGATCAAACGCTGCAAAATATTTTGGCGTCCATTTAGTAATCGCTGGTATATGATTAGCAACGATTTCATTTTGGGATGGAAAAAAATTTTTGCATCAACCTTGAGTATTCGACGGTATAGGAATGTCATTAGAGCGAGTCTTAGATGCTGCAAATGACCATGAACTGTGTATAAAAGCGCTGCAATTTAGCTTTCTAGTCCATGAACTCATGCGCCGGCAATGAGGCCAATTGATT
>QEOT01001279.1:0-24985 GCA_003123785.1 Pterocarya stenoptera
TCAGCACTTTTATCAATGGTCTCAGCTGCATCAGCCCCGAGTAATGGAATAATTTGTAATGCAAATAAATAAATAAAACAGCTTAGAATTTGCTGAAGACAAACCATATTTGTCGTCTCACCTTAGTATGCCAGTCCCACAGCCTACATCCATAACAAGAGCATTCTTCAAAAGAGAGGGGTTTTGCAAGATGACTTGTCTATAAGCATCCGTTCTTACCTGCAATAACATTTACATATGTGTTAGCATTGCAGGCAACTTTTTACCAAGCAAAGCTTTTTTCCAAGCAAAAATTGATACAAATGAACTTCACTCCTCCAAACATAACAGATGGAGTAAGAACCTTATCACTTATCATCTCTCTGTGGATTCCAAATGAACTGTAGGCCCCAAAATAATTATCATTCACATTCTTGATTTCTTTTGCAATGATAGTTGGAAAAGAAGCTCTTAAATGTGTTTCTTTCAGCTTTCCACTAGTTGAGCCAGCCTGTTCTATTGAACCCACACCATTTTTGTCATTGGAAGCAGAAACAACTTTCTCTCCACTTTTGTCACAGGCATCGGCACGATCATCATCAATAAAAATATCTTCATAATTCTTCAAGTCCCTTATCAGTTCCTCTTTGTCAATTGGTGCGGCATAGTCATCTTCACCTTCCTCATCTTCACCAAAATTATACAGTAGTGAGTCATCTTTCATGAAAGGTTTTAGGTATCTTTCGTCATCCAAAAGTGGATTAATGGCTTCAATGTTGACTGTCTCGTGTAAATGATTCTGCAGATCTTGGTTTGACTGGCAGGCAACACCGCAATTCCAACATCTATGTTCTGCCACCTGGTACACAAAATAATCGATAGGTGATAAGAACATCTCAGAGCACAACTTTTTACCTGCAAGTTATCAACCTTGAAAACTTGCACTCAAATCCTCAGACTCCCATATGCAAATATATTTATTCACGTGAGTGTATAAACATATAGTTGGTTAAATATATTTGCAAATTGAAAACTAAAACGGAAAACCCTCAACATAGTTTCTCATCGTTGATTACATGAAAATGACCATTACTCTGAGCCACTCGTGAAAACTTGGCACAAATATTGCAACTTTCTTCTTCTTTTTCCCTTCTTGTTCCACTCCTCCTTCTCAACAACCAAACAGTGAGTACGAAGAACAGAAAAACACGTTATCTGCATGCTGAGGACACGCAAAAGATTACAAGGATACACTTCTGTAATAATTTCCACTAGACTGGGCAAAACACAACTACTTGGCTTCATTCAACCTGGATTTCCCATTCGTAGCTCCTCTTTTTTTCTAAACGAACACTATATACAAAGCCCATATTTAGCCTGACGGGACAAATTTATTCAGACGAATATTTTCTTCCAGTTCCACTTACTTTTCTTTTAATTTCCGCCATTTTATGAGCAAGAAAATATGGCTCAAATCAAATAGTACACTTACCTGAGAGCGGACGTAGTTAATGAGCTTGAACGCACCGTAGAAATCCAAACCCAACCCTGTCCGAATACCCCGAAAATCGAAGTGGTGCGACGAACTGCAGTGATCGAACAGCGCATCGCACGAATCGTACCTGGAGTGGCAGAAAAAGCAAAGGAAATCGGTGTCGGAGCTTTCTCCTTCATCCACATCATCGTTTTCTGCCTCCCAGTCGTCCCAGCCTTCGACCTCTTCGTCTTCGCTTTCTTCTTCGAGTTCTTTTTCTACTCCAAACTCGTGGTCCATTAGGTCTATTCTACGAGACTCTTGATCTTGAGGGTTGTTACTGGCCATGGGTGGTGCCGTATGGAGGGACTGGAAGCAGAAGAGTTGTGCGCTTCAAGCCTGTCAAGTGTTTAAACCCCTGCCCAAAAACCCTACCCAGGGCAGGTCAAGGGAAGAAAACCCACCAAAAGTTACCAAAATAATCAAATAAACAAAAATAATAACAAAACAGCAATCCTGTTACATACAGTCGCTACATACAGTCGACGTGCAGTCGGATCATGATGTGGCAGCTACTTTTACATAAAAAAAAAAAACAAAAGCTGAGTGAGTTGTTGCATTTTGATCGTGCGGTCGAGTGATGTTGTCTCAGTTTAAGGAAGTTTGGAGACGAGGAGATTGTTTTATGTCTCCGGTATGGGTGGTTTTAGTCCAACGATGATGGAGACAACGGCAGCCGATTGTGGCGGCGGCGCTAATAGCCGAGGTGCAAGTGGTAACTGTTGTGACATGAGCGTGAGCTGCTAGTGCAGATGGAACTGTAAGGACCACCAGCATGGTTGTGTATTCGTGATTTTTCTCATCTATTTGGGTATTTGTTCAGAAAGAACTTTTTCGGTTCGCCAACAACAGTCGGTGGTCGACTTCGAAAAAGTGCAGGACACCCATAAATCAAACCACACAAAAAAAGGCCTCATCGCGATAAGCGAAGAGCAGCAGTGTCGGCAACAGCAAGCTGCCAAGACGCACCACCACCAGCAATTCCTGTTCTCCGAGGAAGTATTTATGAGGCTTTTTGTTTATTAGGATATATGTGAGGCTTCGAATGTCATGCTAATGGTGGAAGGTGAACTGAAGAATGGGTTTTATTTTTCATTGGATTTTAACAACTTCTACATTATTTACTTTCTGATATCGGTGTAATGGCGATTCTTTTATATCCTTTTTTTCCTCAATTTCAGGTTTTTTTTGCTTTGGGTTCAGCTCTCCATGAAAATATGTAAATGAGCCACGTTATTTCTTCACCAATCTCTCGTGGGTTTCATCCTTTACCCTCCCTCTTTCTCTTTCGTACAAGAGTTCCCTCTTCAGTGGATATATTGCTTTACTTTTGTAGAAGTCTGTCTTACGTAAACTATGATCTATGCTACTCCTGCAGCTTCTTAATTTCTTTCACTCCACTCTCTATTTTCTCTTTTTACCATGTTCTTATCCAGAAACCATAAAAGGGTATCTAAATTGTTTGAAATGATTGCCAAACTCAACTACCATGTACTTTTCTCACCTATTGTCTATGTGAAACCTACAGCAAAGCAAGACCCGTTTCATTCTTTCAGTAGCTCATTTAAGTGATTTTGAGCCATGCGAGGAGGAAGGAAACTCGGGAGGAGAAGGGAAAAAATGAAATGAGGGAGGAAGAAAACCCAGAGGCTGAGAAAGCACTGTTTTGATTAAAATGAATGAAACGAATCGTTTCATTTTTACACGTGGACACCGACTGTGCGGCGCTTCCCCCAGCCGACTGCAATAAGAGTTTCTCATAAAACAGCCTAGCCATGATATGTTAATGAGAAACTCTTATTGCAGTCGGCTGGGGGAAGAGCCGCACAGTCGGTGTCCACGTGTAAAAATGAAACGATTCGTTTCATTCATTTTAATCAAAACAGTGCTTTCTTAGCCTCTGGGTTTTCTTCCTCCCTCATTTCATTTTTTCCCTTCTCCTCCCGAGTTTCCTTCCTCCTCGCATGGCTCAAAATCACTTAAACGAGCTACTGAAAAAATGAAACGGGTCTTGCTTTGCTGTAGGTTTCACATAGACAATAGGTGAGAAAAGTATATGGTAGTTGAGTTTGACAATCATTTCAAACAATTTAGATACCCTTTTATGGTTTCTGGATAAGAACATGGTAAAAAGAGAAAATAGAGAGTGGAGTGAAAGAAATTAAGAAGCTGCAGGAGTAGCATAGATCATAGTTTGCGTAAGACAGACTTCTACAAAAGTAAAGCAATATATCCACTGAAGAGGAAACTCTTGTACGAAAGAGAAAGAGGGAGGGTAAAGGATGAAACCCACGAGAGATTGGTGAAGAAATAACGTGGCTCATTTACATATTTTCATGGAGAGCTGAACCCAAAGCAAAAAAAACCTGAAATTGAGGAAAAAAAGGATATAAAAGAATCGCCATTACACCAATATCAGAAAGTAAATAATGCAGAAGTTGTTAAAATCCAATGAAAAATAAAACCCATTCTTCAGTTCACCTTCCACCATTAGCATGACATTCGAAGCCTCACATATATCCTAATAAACAAAAAGCCTCATAAATACTTCATCGGAGAACAGGAATTGCTGTTGGCGGTGCGTCTTGGCAGCTTGCTGTTGCCGACACTGCTGCTCTTCGCTTATCGCGATGAGGCCTTTTTTTGTGTGGTTTGATTTATGGGTGTCCTGCAATTTTTCGAAGTCGACCACCGACTGTTGTTGGCGAACCGAAGAAGTTCTTTCTGAACGAATACCCAAATAGATGAGAAAAACCACGAATACACAACCATGCTGGTGGTCCTTACAGTTCCATCTGCACTAGCAGCTCACGCTCATGTCGCAACAGTTACCACTTGCACCTCGGCTATTAGCGCCGCCGCCACAATCGGCTGCCGTTGTCTCCATCATCGTTGGACTCAAACCACCCATACCGGAGACACAAAACAATCTCCTCGTCTCCAAACTCCCTTAAACTGAGACAACATCACTCGACCGCACGATCAAAATGCAACAACTCACTCAGCTTTTGTTTTTTTTTTTTTAAGTAAAAGTAGCTGCCACATCATCATCCGACTACACGTCGACTGTATGTAGCGACTGTATGTAACAGGATTGTATATTAATTGACTATCATCCTCTGGATGGATTATTCGAAGTCGTTAAGAAGATGTTTGGAGAAAAAGTTTTTATCTTTTTCGTTTTATTTCATTTCATTTTTTTTAAATATTATTTAAATATAAATATTTTCAAATCAATAATTATATTTTGTTATTAAATTTAAATAAAAAATAATTCAACTTTTTAAAATTCTAAAATAAAAATGATATTAACAAATTATATTCTAATATTATTTTAATTTTATAATATTTTTTATTCAACTTTTCTCTCTCATTTTCTAAAACATAATAACTAACCTAGTTTGATTTCGCAGATAAAATTATATGAGTTGAAATTAAAGTTAAAAATTGAATAAAATATCGTTATAATATATATTTTTTAATATTATTTTTATTTTGATATTTGAAAAAATTAAATTTTTTTTTTTGTGAAAATTTAAGAATATTGTAATAATTAGATAAGACGATATAAGATAAGTTGTGAAAACAAACGAGGTCATTACTATTCACAAATCATCTTATTACTATTTAAAAAATTATCCTCTCATATCATTCTCCAAACATCTCATAGTGAGAGGAATACGCAAAACGATATGTTCTACACATCAATTTAAAAATAAAATAAAATATTTTATTTTATAATATTATTGTTATTTTTATGGAATAGGCATGTAAATACTCTCGATTTTTTTAAAACTGTTTGGATGATATTAAATACACAAAAAACATTAAGGGTGGTGGCTCAAGATTGCCATTTGAGAAGTGCTACGGATCAACCACTGCTCACGGCTGATCCGCAACACACTATATGTGTCACATTTTCCTCTTTTCATTTTTTTTCACCCGGTTCTCTCTTCTCCTTCCCGTTTCTCCCTCTCTTTCCCATTTCTCTCCTCACCCATGTCCCCGTCACAGCCCAGATCCAGCATCGCCGCCGCCGATTCGACCTCCCACCACAGCCACCGACCACCACCACTATAGAGCCCGTCCTCCTCCCCCAGCCCAAGGCCCCTACACACCCACGCCTGTCGCCCCACCCCACGCTGTTAGGGACCTCGGTCAAATCCCTAAACACTAGGATCTCCACACCAAGGGTGACCTTGTGATGACCAAACCTTCGTTCTTCTCTTGCTTGATTCTCGAACAATAGTGGCAAATATGGCAATTTGGACAATGTGAGGTTAGTGTTTAGGCTAAGATTAGTGTATGGGATGTTTGAAAAAATGGCTAAATGTTTGGGTCGCTAGGCTTGCATGGGGTGCACGGGAATAGTGGTTTGCATGGATGGCGCCACTTTGGTGATTAGGGTTAGGGTTTGGACGATGTGTCTAGGGTTTGAGATGAAATATGGATTAGGGTTTTAGAGGTGGGCGGCACTAACTTGGCCGAATAGGTGATGGAGAGTTTTTAGGAATGTTTCCTAAAAACTAGGGATTTGGTAGTGGATATGGTTGTGGCCGACCAAGAGAGATGAATGGGTCAACTAGGGTTTCCAAGTATGGAAACTCTAATATGGCAAGTGGGTTGGTTGACCAAGTCAATCCAAATAAGGAAGGAGTTGACCGAAATTAACTTAGAGGCCAATAAGGAAGTGTGGTTGGGCTAGGTCAACAAGTTTCGAGTTAACAATTTATGAAAAGTTGACAAACACTAGAATTGGCCGAAACTATGAGATGGATGGATTGAAAGACAAAAATAAGGATGAACACCAAGAACACAATCAAGAACAATCAAGAACAAAAGATAATATTCCAACAAATGATTCACGAATTGCACAAATGTTGAATAAACCTCATGTATTGACAAAATGAATAAGAATAAAGATATTCAACTTGGATTCAATGAATTGCACCAAGTTGAAAAACAAGATAAATGGATTACTCTAATTCAATGAATTGCATTGAGTAGTCCTCTCTTTGGGATTCAATGAATTGCACCCAAAATAGTCCAAGTGTCTAGCACCGAAAATGATCTCTCGATAATGTCTTCACTCTAGTCAATTTGTCAAAGATGTGAAAGAAATGACTAAGGGTCCTATTTATAAAGGTTACAACTTGGAAACTCCAAAAAGGTCAATTTGCAATAAAATAAATAATATAAATAAAGATAGTGACATGAACCACGTGGTCGTGCTATGCATGGGCCAATGGTTCCGCTAGGATGGTGCATGGTGGTCCTCGGTCTGGTCCATGGCTAAGTGGCTTGGCATGGCTAGCTGTGGTGCATGGCATGGTGCCATGCATGGGCCAGCTGGTGGGCATGGCACGGTGCCATGTTCGACCTGCTGATGGTGGCTAGCCATGTAAGCATGCTGCAAGGCATGGGCTGGATGCCAATGCCTGTTTTACATGATACGGGCTAGGCCTGTGCGCTGGATGGCATGTCTGAAGGGTATGCCACTAACCTCGCTGGCGTGTGGCTGGAGGCTGCAGATGCATTGGTGTGCGCCTGGTGGGCGTGTGCATGGCCATGCGGCCAAGGTGGGGGAGCAAGGCCACGCGGCCTGCGTGCATGCGCATGGCCACGTGGCTCCTGGGTATGCGCATGGGCATGCGCTGGGCTGCACATGACCACTAACCTCGCTGAATCCGAGGCATGGCGCGCGCATGTGTGTGCACATAGCCTGCATGCCGGGCGCCTCGTGCGTGTCAAGGCATGGTCCAAGGCATGCATATGGCCAGTCTATGGGCATGCTGGGTGCCCTGTGTGTGACAAGACATGGGCCAAGGCATGCTCGTGGCATGATCAAGGGGCATGTCTTGGACATGGCTAGGACATGTGCCGTGGTTTTAGAGGCAACTTTATGTGGGAGTCTAACACACGCACCCACATCGCGGCTCACATTCGCCGCCGCCGCCGATTTGACCTCCCACTGCAGCCACCGACCACCACCACCGAGCCTGTCCTCCTCCCCTAGCCCGAGGCCAGTAGCTCCTCTGCACGTAGCCTGTTTCTCTCTCCCTCACATGCCCTTTCTCCCTCACGACAGCATCAGCACCATTGGACAACCGGCTGCCGCCATCTTGCGACAGTCGACGGCACCTTGACAGTTGCTGCCACCTCGACAGTTAACGCCCAAAGATGGGCGACTGGCAAAGGCCTTCGGCGAGGGGAGGAGTTCGTGGTCGATGCAAGAGTGAAATGGGTAATGAGAGGAAAGTGATTTTTATTGTAGGGTATTTTTGGTCATTTTACATTGATGTGTGTTGGCTGATCTTAAACAGGGGCTAATGCAAATATTTTTCCAAAGTGTAAACTAAGTCGAGAATATTTTGTCTATACAAGTGAAAAGCAAACATGGAGTAATGATTAAGCATAGTAGCTCAATTTTCCCTATGTTACTCTCGTGTAGTTTGACATATACTAGATCATGGATTCAAATTCGAATATAAATTCATATTAAATTATTAGTATTCATCATCTAAGATTTATTAAATGTGACTGAAATCTAAATTATGATTCAAATCTAACTTTGAAAGAACGCATGATTCTTTTCATTATTTAGGTGTCTTCTTTCTTATTTATAACAAGTAAAGTATTATAATGGCAGCCTAAAGTAAACTACCTTTAATTATCTCGTATATGTTTTACTATGAAACGTAAGCATAGTGTAATAGGAAAAGAGGGGTATAAATTTGATGAGATAAAACAGGAATAAAAATGCTTGTTGCAGGCGCCTGGTGCAAACGGGATTGACGTAGAGACACTTGATGAGAGAGAAAGACCAAGCTGCTAGAGAGAGAGTTGATGAGAGAGAAAAATCGAGTTGATGGAGTTGATGAGAGAGAAAGACAGAGCTGATGAGAGAGAAAGACCGAGCTGATGAGAGAGATATGACTCGAGGAGCGAGAGATAGAGAGAGTTGATGAAAGAGAGAGTGTTGATGAGAGAGAACATGTGCGTTTAGAGAAAGAGTAAACAATTCATTTTAAATTTGACCTAGCATGAACGACTGCATGCCGGTTGTATTAACGACTGTATATAGATGAACTGAAATAGGAAATATGTAAACAGACAATGTGTTACCTTTTTATTTAAAGTCTATTGCACAAGACCTATTTGTCCGTTGGAAAATAATCAAATTATAGTTACCTCACAATTATTTTAAAATCTTAAATGAAATTGGATAGATTGTAAATTTTAAATTTATTTTTAATAAAGCAATGTAATTATATTGATAAATTGTGAAATAACTATAGGTATCTATTTATCCATATTTGTTTATTAAAACACAATACCACATATGATAAATAAGCTAAGCAAGCAACGCAATTTTGTTGATGGGTATTATTAGATGAAAAAAGCTATAGGCAGTCGCCTGGTGCAAGCGCGGGGCAAACTTGTCTGATGTGAAAAAATAAAAGCGCACTGTTTCACTCCCTTTCTGCATTTCCCTAGATCTCTGACTCTCCCTCATTCCATTTCCCTTCTTCTCTGTGCTTCTCTCCTTCGAAGACAAATACCTCTCTCAAATTCCCTGGATTTCTCCTTGGAGGATGGCTTTGTACACGAGCCCACTCCTACCTTATGCGAGCTAGGACTCCTTGCCGAAGTGTGAAGTGGCGGCAATCAGATCCTTAAAGGTCAGATTCATCAATGGCTTCTTGAACATCACCATTGGAGTTGAGGTTGGTTGTTTGATGTCTGCGACCCATGACGTGCCCAACTCTGTCTCGAACAAAAACATCCCTGATTTCTCGTACTTGAAGGGCAATTGGACCAGTTTGGAGATTGCCCATTTGTTTTGTCTTGCAAATATGCTCCTTTTATACAACAAACCCATATAGATGGATAGAGTTTTTGTTCAAAGGGTTGTGTTTTTGGATGGGTCTGGGACTGTGAGGTGGGGTTTTGGAATGAGGTTGGACATGATTAATGCTTGGCGTTTTGGAAGTATTGAAAATTGAGGTCCCAGACTGGATGAACACAAATTTTCCAAATCTCCAATACTTGTCTGGGTCAACTACTAATGTGAAATTATAAAGCGAAATGTTCAAGAAGTTAAGCCTATCAAGTGGATGGAAATCAAAAGGGAAAGTACCATTTATGGAGTTGTTGGACACGTCTAAATATTGTAATGCCTGAAGAATCGAGATGGGTTTTACATTGCTTGGAATTTTGCAGCATGAAATTTTGAAGTGCACTAGCTTGGTGAGGTTGGCGAACCCAGAAGGCAAAGCTCGAAAATTGTTGTGCGAAAGGTCAAGAACTCTAAGCTTCGGATAACCACCGAACCAGACCAAACTGGTGAACCTGTAGGTTGACAGATCGAGCATCTGAACCGACTAGAAGGAACAATTTCTCATGGTGGGTTCAAATCCAATGCTCCCTCCAAACTGGTTCTTGGACAAATTAATATATGCCAAGCTTGGAAGGGACCAAAACCAACCAGGCACAGACTTTTGCAGAAAGTTTCCATAGACATCAAGAATTTGCAATTGTGACATGTTCCCGAGGAACCTCTATGACATGATGCTGCTTAAATAATGAAGATCCACGGTCCCAGATGAACGGGACGAATTAGAAGCAATGTGAGTAGCAATTCCCCATATCAGATGAGTAGAAAGACGACGACTAACACGAACACGCAACTAAAAGAAAACCCAGACGGCTGACGAGCGAGAAGACGAAGACCCAGACGATGCCGAGCTTTGTTTCAGTGAGTTTCTTCTTCTTTCTTTCCTATTTTGGTTTCTGGCGGGCTTATTTTCCTCTTCTACTTCTATATGTCTTAAAAAAAAAAAAATCTGACATGGCGTCAACGACTGCGCACCTGTTGTATATAACGACTGTATATAGAAGAATTGTTATTAGATATATCTTAGAGTGTATAAGTTTCGCATACTCATTTTAAAAAATGTGAGACTATCATTAAAAATAATTTTTTATATGAGTTTCAAATTTATCTATTTTTTTAAAATAAGTATGCTCGACTTACCCACTATAAAATTGCAAATATTATTTTTCTTTGTGAATGTCATCACAAAATGTTCAAACTCCAAGATACTGAGACGTATGAAAAATGCATCTATTTTTTAAAACAATGGAAAAAAGTTTTTATTAGATAATTTGATTTTTTATTTATTTATAAACCAATGACTTATATCGTATGATGTGCTAAAATTTTAAAATTCAAAATATATTATAAATGCAATTCTAGCAAATTCCAGCATATCAAAAGAAGACGCGTCCTTCCCAGTTCCCTCCTCTTGTAATTTGTTTTTTTTGTAGGCCTCCTCTCGTAATAGGGTACTAAGGTCGGTACTGAGAGTACATACTTTTAGAATATTTTAATATTATTTTTATTTTATTAATATTATTTAATATTTTATTATTATTATTTTAAAATTTTTTTTATTACTCACAAAATATTTAAGCTACTAGGCCAGTTTGGCCAATATAGACACTTTTAATATATGTTTGTGCCTGATCATTAAAAATTGCTTTTCATATATCTTTGTGCCAAATTATTAAAAACTTATTTGTGAATACAATATTTTTCTTAAAATTCTATATATTTCATGCAAAAATAGTGTCAATATTTATATAAATTTATAGAAATGATATTTATGTCGTGAAGTGCATAAATAATACACAATTTTTTTTTAAAATAAATAAATATGAGATTTATATAAAAAAATAATAAAAAATATATATTTTTAAAACTTTTATTCGCACTTACATACTTTATGACTATATGTAACATTATCCATAAATTTATAATTATATATTGGTATTAAATGATGTTACTTCTCATCTCACACTGTATATTTTAATTTTTTATTTAGTTTAATTTAATTTTTTTTTAAATTAATTGAATTATTTTAGTTATAATTTATATACTATATATTTATTATGAGATTTAAAATATATATATATATGATGTATTATCTGAGGACATAATAAAAAGAATTATTTATCGGTATTTACCTCCCTCGGTAAATTACTAAAGGATCATGCTACAGCCCCCGCTGGGGGCTCCCGCTGATAGCTCCCGCTGGGGCTGTTGTAGTGTTTTTTTGTGTGTTTTTTTTAAAATTATTTTTTATATAAATTTTTTAACATTTTTAAATATTAAAAAAAATAAAATAAATTTAGAATATCATTAAAAAACATTTTCTTAATCAGTAAGTTAAAAAAAAATCATTAAAAAATACTTCCTTAATCACAAAGTAAAATAAAAAATTATTTTTTTATTTTACTTTCTAATTAAGAAAATGTTTTTTAATAATATTATATTTTTTAAAAATATTTAAAATTATTAAAAAATTTATATAAAAAAAAACTAAATAAAATACATAAAAAAATACACATTAGACAAGCGGTAGCTTCCAGCGGGAGCTGAGAGCGGGAGGCCAAGCATTTTCCATTACTAAATCCCAAGTCACAAAACTTAAAAATAAAAAATAAAATTAGATCTGAATCAATTGCCAATCCCTTCCACTCAGATTTGCTCCTCTCTCTCTCTCTCTCTCTCTCTCTCCCCACCGCGAGAGCTGGTTACCGGAACGTTCGCTAAGAGCAGTCAGCAGTACTCAATGTGAACCGTTTCGCTTCTGTTCTTCTTTTCTAAATTCTACTCCCATTCCCGCCATTGAAGTTTGACTCTCTCTTCGTGCCTCCGGCTTCAGTCAAATTTGACTTTCATTTCTCTGCACTTCGTCCAATCCTTCAATCAAAGCACCGCGTTAATTGCACGAGGTCCATTGAAGTTCACATTTCCATTTCTTTAAATTTTTTTATCTAATATATTTTTCGAGTTCCAGATCTCTAGGTTCTTGAATTTCTGCTTCTTACGTTGTTCGGCTTGTGTTTTAGGCTTTGTTTGGCCGCTAATAAATTTCAGCCGAAGAAAAAGATATCAGATCTCGGGTTACGACACGGAAATAAATGAGGTTTTTACTTAACTCGAGATCTCTTTTTTTAATTCCGGCTTTTTACCTACCAAACAGAGAATATAGCGGAAACTGTTACTTGCTTTTCCAGTGGACGTCAACTTGCCGTATCGGAAACTATTGGAGTCGAGTATCATCCGATTATCTAGATCAGCTAAATGCCAGAATGCAATGGCAATAAGTTCTGTGTGTATGTTAGAAAATTAATCTTTGTTTCAAAATTATGCTCAGGTTTTAGAGATCAAATTATTGCGGAACTGAAGGCCGTGGCGGTCTACTAGTTGCTGTTTAGTTTGCCATGGATGAGTATGTATCTCTCTGTTATGAATATTCTTTCTCAATCCAAATATTCGCCCCCACACAAGTTTGTTTATGAATACCTATAGAGGCGTACTCAATAGGAAGAACGTACTGTGCGTGCACACACACCACATACATGCACACGTCTGTCCGTCTGCATGTGAATGATGCCTGCCTCTCATACTTATGAATTATGACTTTTTAATCGTAGGGAAAATGCTGTCGAGCTTCTACAAAGATACAGGCGGGACAGGCGGATACTTCTTGATTTTATACTTTCTGGTAGTCTGATAAAGAAAGTTGTGATGCCTCCTGGTGCAGTTACACTAGATGATGTGGATCTTGATCAAGTTAGTGTCGATTATGTCCTCAATTGTGCTAAAAAAGGTGGCTAAACGTGTTCTCTCATGTGCATTTGGTTTTTATTTTTGTTAGAATGTCACTTTAACGACCCTTTGTCAATGCAGGTGGAATGCTGGACCTATCAGAAGCTATTAGAGATTATCATGATCACACCGGCTTACCCCAAATTGTATGCCTCTACTCACTGTGCACAGTTAATCACACTGTTGATTGGTTTTAGAATAATCATGTTGGTGCATACAAATGTGCACATGCACCAAGGCCAATTATTTGTATCACACATGCACAAGTGTGCTCTCTGACTAATATAGTGAACACTTTCTCTCATTACGTGTATTAGTAATCTCTATCTTCTTACATTTTATGTGTGCTGCATTTTTTTTTTCACATCTTTTGGCTGTAATGTATAGTCCAAAAGGAAATTCTGCTGACAACAGTCTGTGCGCGCATGCAATATTCTTAATTAGTTCATAAGCATCTCAGTGTATCTTATTCTTGCTGGTAATTTTTAAACTTTAATTATTGTGCCTTTACCAGGGTAATACAGGTTCTGCTGGTGACTTTTATTTGGTTACAAATCCTGAATCTTCAGGTTCACCTCCTAAACGAGCGCCGCCACCTGCTCCTGCTTTCACGCCACCTCCTGTTTACACACCATCCCCCGTGTCCACACCAGCTCCCGTTTCCACACTAGCTCCGACTTTTGCACCATCTTCCATTTCGTCAAATGTGTCAAGATCCGAGTCTTTTAACTCCACTCAGGTTCAAGAACTGACTGTAGATGATATTGAAGATTTTGAGGATGATGATGATGCTGAAGAGGTTGATAGTCTCAGAGTTTCAAGGAGGAACACAAATGATGCTTCTGATCTTGCACTTAAATTGCCTTCTTTTGCAACAGGTAAAAAGGATTATGATCTAGTTCAATATGGTGGGAGGATAGGTTATTTGCAGTTCAACCCATGCTTCCAAGAAAGTCCATATAATTACTGGAAGCTAATAGTACAAACTATGCATAGTAAGCATAAATTGTCAGTGTTGAAGACCTACATCCAGACCCAAATTCATTCTCATTTGCGTACGTTAGTTACTACTTTTTAATTAGTCTAATTAATTTCTAACACTTTACTGATAGCTCTTGTGAGTAAAGGGGTAGTTGGGATATGTCTATATTACTTAGTTCAACCAAAACAAAAAAAAAAGCAATTCTTTTTCTTTAACATTATTTTTGTTATGACAGTGTTGCTATTTAAAAAAAAAAAAGAAAAGTAATCAGTATGTTTTATTAATAAAAAACAATAGGCATAGCCCAATGATACAAGAGAAACACCTTAATAGAAAACAATGGGTATTTACTGTTGTACCAAAGCAGTAATGGGATTATGTTTATGATAATAATGGAAATAACGAGGCAAAGTTACATATAATGGATTGCCCTTTCAAAGTTGAATCATGTGATTATCTAAATTCTATCTTCTTCTTTATGGTCAGTTGCCTTGAGTAACAAGTTGATCAAGAGTCAAAACTGCATTTTTGGGATGATTTTTCTATGGACCTTGGCATGAAGGAAGAGCTAAAATGCACGAAATGGCTGTCAATAACATTCTTACTTTTGCTGCTTTCAGGAATCACTGATGATGACCTCCGTGAAACTGCATATGAAGTCCTTTTGGCATGTGCTGGGGCCACAGGGTATGCTTCTATTATCTTGTTTGGCTTGCAGATTGTTCTGCTTCTGTTAGATCATTGAGGCTTATCACTTTGTCTTGTACTTTGTTTATGATTTCTACCTTCTCCACCCTTTGCCCTTTCTATTTTTATTATTTTATGTAAACAGGGGTCTCATTGTACCATCAAAGGAGAAAAAGAAGGATAAAAGGTCCAAGTTGATGAGAAAGCTTGGACGTAGTAGAAGTGAAAATGTTGTCATGCAGTCACAACGTGCACCTGGATTGGTCGGCTTGTTGGAGACCATGCGTGTCCAGATGGAGGTATTTAAGAAACAAAAGTCTTTCCGGATATTGGATTTCACATCTCTACTCCTTTTCTCTATTCTGACTGTCAGAACTGCCAATTACATATCATGCCTTACAGCCCCCTATAAGAATTCTATATAGAGTATGCTGTTAGCAAATGATTTAGCACGCATATATACCATATATTATTCTAGGGGATTGTGAAATAAAAAGGTGATTGTGGACCATAATACTATGGGAATTCGAATAGTGATATCGGAAAGTTAGACACATAGTATGTTTCAGAAAAAGAGAAATTATTGGAGTTCAAAATCCTTTTATGCGATGATGTAGATAGTGTGATGAATATACAAATTCGATGTTAAGGCCGCTTCAAGTAATCCTTTAATGGCATAGATAGCTAAAGAATTGCATCGAAATTAATTTCCTTTTCTCTTTCCATTTTCCCTCTTTATATCATGTGGACTTTATAATCCTTTAATCACTCTTCTAATTTGTTTTTATCTTTTCATTTTTTTTCGATAAGTAAGAGATAAATATTATTGATATGAATGAAATAGGTATAGCTCATGTACATAGGAAGTATACAGAAGAACACCTAAATACATTCTAAGAGCTATAAATTAAAGATAAGAAATTATGAACATTGTCCCCATTTAATACAATAGCAGAAAACCAAAGCATGAAAGTGTGGAGAAAAAAATTCTTCAGCTCTGCCATTGTGCGTTCCTTATCTTCAAAGCAGCGCTCATTCCTTTTTGTCCCCAAATACACCACATGATACACAACGGAATAATCTTCCACATTGCTGCCACTTGATGACAGCCTTGCATCTTCCTCCAACAACCCAACAAATCCACCACCCTCAAGGGCATAACCCAAGCAACATCAACCCTTTGAAATATCTCATCCCACAACACCCTTGTTACCTCACAATGTAGTAAGAGATGATCCATAAATTCTCCATTATTTTTATACATATAACACCAATCCATCACTATATATCCTCTTTTCCTCAGATTGTCTGTGGTCAAGATCTTCCCAAGAGCGGCATTCCATACAAAAAATGCTATTTTAGAAGGCACACGAGACCTCCAAATATTCTTCCAGGGGAACGAAGTATGATCTTGTGTTGTCAAAATGATATAATATGCCTTAACTATACATTTCTTGTGATTATTAGACCTCCACTTCAATCTATCACTTAGTGTCATAGGACCCAGTGGAATATAATAGGCTGAAAAAGTCTGAAACAATAGATAATTCCCAATCATGAAAATCTCTATTAAAAAGAATATTCCACTGATGAGAACCATGAGAAAATAACCGCATATCCACCATGAAGCCTCCCTATTAACTGCAATACGATAGAGAGCTGGAAAAGCTCTTTCCAATGCGTGATCTCCACTCCATACGTCCCGCAAAAAACTGATTCGATTGCTTTCTCCGGCTACAAAGCGAATATGTTTTTCAAAGCATGGCCACACCTTCCTTATAAACTTCCATAAACCCACACCATACCCCCTTCTCACTTCGTTGAAGCACCAACCACCCCAAGCAGCACCATATCTAGCGTCGATAATTTCCTTCTACTATGATGCTCCCTCCGAGTGATATCTTCATAGCCATTTTCCCAATAAAACTTTATTAAAAGTTCTTAAGGTACACACTCCATACCCCTCATACACAACTGGGGCACATACTGTCTTCTATCTAACTAGATGAAATTTTTTCTCCTCCCCCATGCCCCCTATAAGAACGCCCTAAAGGGTTTCTCAATCCTAGTCACCACCCCTGCAGGCATAGGAAACTGAGATAAAAAATATGTGGGGAGGTTAGGGAGAGTACTCTTTATAAGGGTGAGGCGGTCCCCTTTTGATAAATACACCCATTTCTAATCAGCCAACCTTTTCTCTATCTTCTCCACCACCCCATCCTATAGCTCTAGTCTTGAAAGTTGCTCCTAACGGAAGGCCCAAATATTTCATTGGAAAAGAGGACACCTTACAATCCAAGAGGCTTGCTAAATTGAGGATATTTGAAACCACACCCACTGGAACCATCACGGACTTACCAAGATTCACCTTAATCCCCGACACTGCTTAGCAAAGTAACACTACTCGTAGAGTTTGGATCTGACTATTATCCGTTTCACAAAAGACAAAAGTATCATTTGCAAAAAGAAGGTGTGAGATGATAATAGGGCCACCAGAGCCATTGCCCACCTAAAAACCAGATAAGAAACCTCCATCAACAGTGGTTTGCACCATCCGACTTAAAACCTCCATAACTATAACATATAAAAGAGGAGGCAGAGGACCTCTCTGCCTCAAACTCTGGGAACCATAAAAAAAACAGTAGGTGTATTGTTAATTAGAACTGAGAACTATATAAAAACCAGTAGGCGTATTGTTAACTAGAACTGAGAACCAAGCGGTTGAAATACAATGACGCATCCAGGAAATCCACCTATCCCCAAAGCCACACCTCTCAAGCAGGTATAAGAGGAATTCCCAATTTACATGATTATAGGCCTTCTCTATGTCAAGCTTACAAAGAATACTTGAACCACCCTCACGCAGTCTATGGTCCAAGCACTCATTTGCAATGAGCATCGAATCAAGAATTTGTCTCCCATGAATAAATGCGTTCCGAGGCTTGGAAATAATATGTTTCAACATAGGGCTTAGCCAGTTGGCGAAAATCCTCAGTAGTCAAAGCCCCATGTTTCTTGGGAATGAGAGTAATGAAAGTCGAATTAAAGGATTTTTTGAACTTTTGAAAAGAGTGAAATTCACTAAAGACCTGCATAACATCACCTTTCACGATGTCCTAACAAATTTGAAAGAAACCCATTGAAAAGCCATCCGGATCTGGCGCTTTATCCTTAGCCATACCAGAGATAACCTTGTAGATTTCTTCTTCAATAAAATGTCTCTCCAAAGCACTCACACTCTGAGAGTCAATTGCCTCAAGAAGCCGATTCTGTGAGAAGGGTCTCATAATAATGTACAATATGGTTTTCTAGCTCGTGAGGAGAAGATAGCACCTGAGAACCTGAATGTAGCGACTTAATAGCGTTGCTGTGCCGATGTGAATTTGTCACTTTGTGAAAGAAATTCGTACACTTATCACCTTCTTTCAACCAAAGAGTCCTGGATTTTTGACGCCATGAAGTCTCCTTCGACAACAAAACCCTCTCCAAATTTGCCATAACCGTGCCCTTTCTCAATACAACCTCTTCCGAGGTATCTCCCAATAATTCCTTGCCCTATAACTCCTGCAATTCCTCCAACAGTGTAGACTTCTGATTGTCAATGTGGCCGAAAACTTCTAAGTTCCACTTCTTCAGGTCTTGTTTCAGTGCCTTCAACTTACTTGCAAGAATAAAACTTGGAGTGCCAGTAAATTGATATGATGACCACCAATCACGCACCATCTCTACAAACCCATCTGATGTTAGCCACATGTTTTCAAATTTGAAGTACCGGCGACCCCTGTGAATGCCCCTACAATCTAGTAGAATAGGAAAATGATCTGAGCTGACTCGAGCTAATCGTTTCTAACTTACTTTTGGATAATGGGCTTCCCACGAAGGAGGGACAAGGAATCTATCCAATTTCGACCAAACCCGACCGTTTGACCAAGTGTACTTGTCCCCTACTAGGGGGAGATCTATGAGGTCCAGATAAAAAATGAACTCGGATAACTCCTCCATGGCCACAGTATTCTGATAATGCCCTGATTGCTTTCTAGGAAAGTGAGTAATGTTAAAATCACCCCCCATGCACCACGGCATATCCTATAAGAAGTATAGGCCTGCCAACTCCTCCCACAACCTTTTCCTATCCCTGTCTACATTAGGACCATAGGAGCCTACAAATGCCCATTCCTATTCGTCAACAACGTTTTTTAATAAAGTCGCAACCGAGAAATTGATATGTTTTTGAATAAAACTTGGAGTGCCAGTAAATTGATACGATGACCACCAATCACACATCATCTCTACAAACCCATCTGCTGTTAGCCACATGTTTTCAAATTTGAAGTACCGGCGACCCCTGTGAATGCCCCTACAATCTAGTAGAATAGGAAAATGATCTGAGCTGACTCGAGCTAATCGTTTCTAACTTACTTTCGGATAGTGGGCTTCCCACGAAGGAGAGACAAGGAATCTATCCAATTTCAACCAAACCCGACCGTTTGACCAAGTGTACTTGCCCCATACCAGGGGGAGATCTATGAGGTCCAGATAAAAAATGAACTCGGATAACTCCTCCATGGCCACAGTATTCTGATAATGCCTTGATTGCTCTTTAGGAAAGCGAGTAATGTTAAAATCACCCCCCATGCACCACGACACATCCTATAAGAAGTATAGGCCTGCCAACTCCTCCCACAACCTTCTCCTATCCTTGTCCACATTAGGACCATAAGAGCCTAAATTTGCCCATTCCTATTCGTCAACAACGTTTTTGAATAAAGTCGCAACCGAGAAATCTCCAATACACTCCTCAATCGCCTCAACCACTCTTTTATCCCACATTAGTAACACTCCGCTTGAGGCTCCCAAAGAGGCCAAATAAGACCAACCCACATATGAGCACCCCCATACACTCCGCACAATTCTTCTATTAATGAATCGCAACTTTGTATCTTGAAAATACACCGTATCACCCTTCCACATCCGCAATACTGATTTGATACGAAGGCTTTTATTGAGATCATTGAGCTCCCGCACATTCCAAGATAAAATCTTAGGCTTCATATAAACATAGATTGCCTCTCCCTTTCGATCTATCCCTTTCACCACTCCTTTCCTTCACATCATAATTGATGGAACAAGTTGGCCTTTTAAGTTTCCTATCCTGCTTTGTGGCTGACTTAGAACGACTATCTTAAATTGCCACGAGAAGAGCCTTAAATTGTTATTCGTAACCTCCAAAAGAAACCCCAATAACAGCTTGTAACTCCTCCACCTTCTTGAAAATCCAATTTGACAAACAACTCCCATATTTAAAATTGGGCGGGAGTGTACACAGAGGAGTTAGAATGACCCCCTCCTCATCAGCACAATCATTATCAAACAGAGCCAATTCTGAGCCACACACTAATTCTGGTTCACCTCTTGGTGCCACCAAAGTTTCAGAAAGTCTCAGATTTTCGAAAGAGTTGCAATCCCCTAACTTATTCTCGTCAAAAGCCCCCATCTCCAAGGGTGGAGTGCCTAACGGAGACCCTAGAAATGAAAGGCCACACTCCGGCGTGTCTAACAGCACAAGAGAAACAGTGGGGCCTCTGACCACCTCGCACGACTGAGTCTGTGCAAGCTCTAGCGACAGTCCACACGACAGTGACAGGAAATCGACACTCGAAGGCCCATCCTCTACTGGCTCCTCTACCAACTTGCCATCCTCAATATCCTCCCGTCGAAGTGACTGTAACGGCTCACCATGATGGTTGACAGCGACTGGCTAATCTTTCTGTGCCGCTGTGGAATCTAGCAAGACGCTTATCGGAGCCGCAGGAGGATGATTCAAAGCTTGGACCAAAATATCGGCAGGCTCCCAGTTCGTTACCCTCCAGACCTTCTTTGGGCTTAAAGCTTGGCCCAGCCCAGGACCCTTCACCAGCCCAGCCTGAACCACATTGCCCCTCCCTACTCTAAAGCCCATCTCCCGGTCCAAGCCCAAGTTCGAATAGCTCTGGTCCGAAACTCGAAGCCTTTCCCTTCCTTCATTAGAGCCCGAATCACGGCCCAAGCCTGTTTGCATTACTTCCTTCCCCTTAACGCAGCGTTTAAGGCAAAGAATTTCTTCCAATAAAACCCCTACTCTTTCCTCCATATCAACCAACATCTGCTGCATTTTTTCCTCATTTGGCCCCAACATCTCGTTGCCATCTCCCCTGCTCCTCTGCACAACCTCTGAAATGCTGCATTTGCGGCTCGAGGCAGTAACCTCTGCGCTTGGAGCACCTCATTGTACGACTGTGGGCCGTCTACCGTTGACAATGGAGCACCTCTGTCTCCTCCATCCACTTTCGACTTGCCTGCCTGCTGTGGCCTACCCAAATCACGAGCCATTCTGTTTCTCACACTCTAAACAGGGGAAGGAGAAGTGAGCTCCTTCAAGGTGTCTCCGAAGTTCCTCCACCCCTCCCCCTTCCTCCCTTCCAACACCACTATCAGGCCCCCCCTCTTTTCTTGTCCAAACTCCGAAAGAGAGAAGAACCTGCCATTGTGATTGCAGCTCCTGTGCACCACTAGCACGTGGTTTCCTTTTCTACGAGTTCTAAGGAACTCAGGACCCAATGACGCTACACATTCCCTCACCATAGAACCCAACCACCCTAGAGCTTCATGATCCAAATAAATGTATTTAACCACACGGTGACTACTCTCTATGATTCTCCACCACCTTTCGTTTTCCTTTCTGAACGCAAATAACTTCTGATCAATAAAAACCTCTCTGCGCAGCCCCATCGAGGCCAACCAAAACTGCAACCCAACTGAAATAACACACTAATCTCCACAGGGAATTATTGCCATTAACGAACCACCACCAACGGCAAAACACCAACGAAGCAAAAGTGTACAGAGAGAAAATATTTTAGGAGAGAGAAAAAACTATAAATATTCAAGCTATGAAAGATGATTCGTTGTCAACATGGTGATTCCTCCTCCCACAAAGCCCCTTACTTGTCAGCTTTGATGGCACTAGTGAATGATATCTTTGGTTCCAACAAAGCATTTGGAAAAGTTCACACTAGACATAGCGAGGCAGGGATGACTGCAAGATATAAGTAGGAAAGACCTGTTGATATGATCAATAGGAAGCTTCCAATAGCAGGGGTCGATGGTTGGCATTCTCAGAAGTTGCAGAAATTAGGAGAAGTCAAAGGGTCACTATGGCATGTTCGAGCAGAGCTCTAGAGGTGGAAGGAGTGGCTGGACTCATTGATGAAGATAGTTGATGATGGATTGGGCCTAATTTCGAGTTTAGGCTTTGTTTCTAAAGACAATAATGAAGTTTCTGTCGAGAAGAAGGGGGGATTGGATGGGCCTATGGTTTCTAAAAATAATAAAGGAGATGGGCTTGATAGAGGCCCACTTAAGAGGCCTGTGCTTCAGAAAGACCATAATAGTGGCGGGCTTCAGAGCAAAACAAGCCCGAGAAGGGTGAAGTTTCAGCCCATTCTTGCGGTGGCTTCGACAGCTGGTCTGTCATCATAGAGAGAGTCGACGGCAATGGGCAAACCTTTGCGCTGAGTTTTGATACGGTTAATATGGCGATAAGGATCTCTCAAATTGTGACGCCTTCTAAGGAACAACTCAAGTGGTGGCATCGATGAAGGCTCTTTCTTCACAGAAGAGGTCGATGGTCGAAGGTGATCCTCCCCGGTAGGTTTGTCTTAGGCGACTCCGCAAACTGAATCCTATCCTTCAAAGGGTCAGTATTATGACACTGTTAGGTCCAAACCCATCATGGCGATGGAGGAAGAGCTTGTAACTTAGAAGGATGTGACATATATTGGAGATTCTTCGGGGGGCACTATGGGATTGAGTTCCTATTCAATTAACAGGAATGAGGTGTCTTCCTTAGGTATAGTGCCAGGAAAGGCAAGTGTGGAAGAAGATGTTTGTTGCGAGGGTTTGATAGGGGTCAAGAAGTCTGTTTTTGAGGTTCCTTGTACTCAGTTCAATTTCTTTGATTTATAGATGGTGATTGGTGGAGGTGAAGGCTCTGAATCAGGAGAGCTGATTGTTTCAGACGAAGATGAAGATCCTGATACTGTTCCTCTATGTTCTATTAATCCTGGTTTTGATTGGCCAAATAAATCATCTGACTGGGTGTTGAGAAAGGTGGAAGAAATCAGGAGTTGTGTGGGGATTTCTTGTGATGGTTTCGAGGAACAGTTTAGAGCTCTACTTATTGCCATTGAGGCTGGCCAACTTGTGCTGATCAGATCAGCTACCAAAAAAGAGAGGGAGTTGAAAAGGTTGGAGTGTACTATCAACTATAACACCAGGGAAGGGAATGCCTTTAGTAATAAAGGTAAGGAAAGGGCTGACAATGGTTCCCAATGAAGCCCAAGATCGTCTCTTGGAATGTCTGGGGGACTTAATGACAATAGGAAACACCTCTGGGTGGAAAATATGGTTCGTTAGTGTAAG
The DNA here is from genome assembly GCA_003123785.1 of Pterocarya stenoptera. Taxonomy (NCBI): domain Eukaryota; kingdom Viridiplantae; phylum Streptophyta; class Magnoliopsida; order Fagales; family Juglandaceae; genus Pterocarya; species Pterocarya stenoptera. The sequence continues at coordinate 23,323 of QEOT01001279.1, forward strand.
GCTGAAGTTATTTGTTTTCAAGAAACTAAATTGAAGAAAGTTAATCATTCGGTGGTTAATAGCCTATGGAGCTGTTGTTGGGTGGGTTGGGTTGAGTTAGTCTCTTATGGAGCCTCGGGGGGTATTATTATTATGTGGGATAGGAGGGCTGTGGAATTAGTAGACCACTACTATGTGGGAAATTATTTAGTGGCATGTCATTTTAAGAATGTGGATGATGGAATCGAATGGGTGTTTGCTGGAATATATGGGCCTAACTTGGACTCTAGAAGGATTATTTTGTGGGATGAAATGGCTGGACTTTGCAGGTGGTGGGATCTCCCTTTGTGCTTTGGTGGGGATTTCAATGTCACTCGATTTCCTTGTGAGCAAGGAGGGGATTCTCAGATTACTAAAGCTATGTCTGAATTTTCAGATCTTATTTCCGAGCTACAGTTGATTGATTTACCCATGGCGGGAGGAACATGGTCAAATGGGAGAGCATGGTTTCGATTGGATAGATTTTTGATTTAGACTTCTTGGGAAGCCTTATTTCCTGATGTGAGCCAGAAAAGGTTGCAGAAAATTGTTTCTGACCACTATCCTATCTTATCGGATTGTGGGGGCATTGTAAGTGGGAGAAGATATTTTAAATTTGAAAATATGTGGTTGAAGGATGAGGGCTTTGTTGAAAGGGTTAGGAGGTGGTGGGCTTCTTATAGCTTTTCTAGTACTCCAAGTTTTGTTCTGGCGTGCAAACTCAAAGCAGTCAAACAAGACTTGAAGAGCTGGAACGTGGAGACTTTTGGTAATGTAGTGAATAAAAGAAAACAGCATATGTAGCAGTTGCAAATTCTGGAAGATAAGGATATTGCGGGAGGTCTCTCCTTTGAGGAGAAAGAGAAGAAAAAAGAGGTGAATGCAGAAATGGAAAAGCTCTATCTTATGGAGGAAATTTCGTGGACAAAAAACCAGGATCCTTTGGTTGAAGGAAGGCGATAACTGAACGAAATTCTTTCATAAAATGACAAACTCTCATCGCAGATACAATGCTATTGAAGCTCTTCAAGATGGTGAGAATGTTCTTTCCGATATTGGGAAGATTGAAGATCACATTGTGAGTTATTATGAGAAGCTCTTTAGGTAAGAACACTCATGGAGACCAAAGTTAGCTGGGCTGGTGTTTGAGTCCATTGATCAATTAAGTGCATATTGGTTGGAGAGAACTTTTGAGGAAGAAGAAGTTCTTGATGTGGTTAGAGGCATGACTAAGGACAAGGCTCTGGGCCTGGATGGTTTCTCCATGACATTTTTCCAAGCATGTTGGGACATCGTGAAGGATGACATTATGAAAGTTTCTAGTGAATTCCACTCGTTCCTGAAATTTGAGAAAAGTATCAATACTACTTTCATTGCTTTCATTCCTAAAAAGGCGGGTGCAGCAGAGATGAGGGATTTTTGCCCCATTAGCTTTGTAAATGGGGTGTATAAAATCATTGCCAAGGTGTTAGCCAATCATATTAGTGTGGTTATGGACAAGATTATATCAAAGCCTCAGAATACATTTGTGAGGGGAAGACAAATTCTTGACTTGGTTCTAATTGCAAATACATGCTTGGATAACAGAATAAGAATGGGTAAATCTGGAGTTTTAGTTAAATTGGACATGGAAAAAGCTTTTGAT
>QEOT01001279.1:26716-47068 GCA_003123785.1 Pterocarya stenoptera
TGATTAATCGATTCCCCATTTTTCTTACACATGAAGCACCGTTCCATAACAATCATACCACGTTTTCTTAGATTATCAACCGTCAAAATCTTCCCAAGTGCAGCTGTCCATGTAAAAAGGGCAACTTTGGACAGCACCTTGTAAATGCTCTTCCAAGGCGTCCAAATGCTCTTCCATGGAAAAGAGATATGCTATCGGACTGTCAACACCTTGTAAAAAGATTTAACTGAAAACTTATTACTCCGTGTGTTTCCACAGCATTCAATCTCTTCCATTTCCTCCTATCTTCACAGAATACACAAAGCTGAAAAAACCTGCAATCTCATCAAGTTCCCAATCCTGAGCATGTCTAGTGAAAATAACATTTCAGTGCACAATTCCATTAGCACGACACAACACCTCTGAAACAGCAACCTGCTGATTGCCAACCATGCTGAAGACAACCGGAAAACAGTATAAAGAGCTCTCTCACCACACCATTCATCAAACCAAAAACGGATTCTTGCACCATCTCCAACCTCAAACTTAAGATGTTTTTAAAAAATGTTCCACCCCTTTATAATAAATTTCGATAGGCATACTCCATATGACCCCCTACCCTCCTTAGAACACCATCCCCCCCAATCACATCCATACTTCCGATCAATAACCTCTCTCCACAACGAATCCCCTTCCATTTGATACCTCCACAACCACTTTCCTAATAATGCTTTATTAAAAATACTCAAATTTCGCAACCCCCAAACCACCATTCACAATCGGATAGCTCACCCTTGGCCAACTCACAAGATGAAATTTATTTTCTTCCCCCATACCACCCCACAAAAATGCTCTAAACAATTTTTCAATCCGGTTTGCCACACCCACCAGTAATGGGAATAAAGAAAGATAATATGTGGCTGTTGTGATGATTTTTCTTCCACTCTTATGTATGTCTACAGATATCTGAGGCAATGGATATCAGAACAAGACAAGGCTTGCTCAATGCGCTTGTGGGAAAGGTGGGAAAAAGAATGGATACCCTATTGATTCCTCTGGAGTTGTTATGTTGTATCTCGCGCACAGAATTTTCTGACAAGAAGGCTTTTATAAAGTGGCAGAAAAGGCAGGTAGGTTCTGCCCCTTTTTACCTTTCATTCTTTTTGTGGGGCATATAAGTTCTCTTTAAGGAAATTTAAAGGGATGGTGATATATACTTAACCTCCATGCTAAATTTTTTCAATTTTTTGTCATTTCAGCTAAATATTTTGGAGGAGGGGCTTATTAATCAGCCTGTTGTGGGATTTGGGGAATCTGGGCGCAAGGCAAGTGAATTGAGGATTCTATTGGCAAAGATTGAGGAATCTGAGGTGTGTTTTATTGATTCACATTTTGTACTTTTGCTTGCCATTATTAACAACAGACCAAGGTAAATTGTCTGACCTCTGTATTCTCTTTTATTTTTGAGTAATCTATTAACACAGCAAGTTATATGTTGCACACTTCCGTTGATATGACCTGTAAAAACCAGACATGGTTTATGTAGCTGTGTAGTTGGTTGTCAGATATTCTTGAGGACTCTGCTGGGTCTCTCTCTTCCTTTGTTCATCGATCTATAAATGCCATCTCATTTCAATTGTCAACCTTTGTTTCCTTGGATGGCCCGTAATGCTTGTTTTGTGAAGTCATGGATATGCTATTTCTAGATCTGAAAGAACCCCTAATCCAAGAAGGGAAGGGGAATTTTTCTAAGTCTTAAAAGATAAAAGAAATTCGAAGAACAGCGACAAATGATGTTTTTTAAAAACAAAATGGAATGGAGAGTCTTTTCTTTTTGGCTTTCCTCCTTGGGATCCATATGGATATATTTTCTTTTTCTTCTGTAGTTGTTCTGTTCAAAAATTTTAGTTTAATGACAACTGTGCATCATCAGACTTTATCAATCATGATGCTCAAGATTGGGCCCAATATTACCTATGCAGATTTATGATCAACCTTGTTGTGAGTACTTTTATAACTCATCAAGCCTTTACCGTATTGTGAAGCATCTGGGTAGTTTTTCTCAAATGACTACACATAGTTGCTTTGTATTTTTTTTCCTGGGCTGTTTTCTTAAATGACTGTGTCTTTGATTTTTTTTTTTCTTTTTCCTTTTGATGAGGTAAATGACTCCAAATCATTTATCTTGTATCTCATAAAATGGTTAATGCCATTTTCTGAAAATTCCAGACTGTTTCTTAAATAGAAATGCACGTACCATTGTATCAAATTTTTAGAGGATTTTTCATTTCCCTTCCAATCTTCGAGTAAGAAAGATGGTAATTAAAAATGCTGCCAATTTTTGGACTTTATTATTTTTATGCTTAAATTGGTTTTCATTCGAGCACTGCTCCATCCATTTTTGCATTTTTTGCTCATGATCCTGATCATTTTCTTTTCCTTTCCTTGTCTTTTTAGTCTCTTCCACCTTCCATGGGTGAGCTCCAACGAACAGAAGCCTTGAGATCTCTTAGAGAGATTGCCATTCTGCTTGCAGAGAGGCCAGCTCGTGGTGACTTAACTGGTGAAGTATGCCACTGGATAGATGGTTATCCCCTAAATGTTAGATTATATGAGAAACTTCTTCTCAGTGTCTTCGACATGTTAGATGAGGGAAGGCTGACAGAGGTTAGTAGCTTTTTTGCTAGGTGATGACAAGAAAACCAAGAAGAAGCTTTCAAATTTCAAAATTTCAAATTTCCTACATATACTTTTGTTAGTTTCTTATTTGTTTCTGTTCAAAATTGATTGTAAAGTTTACTAGTTTATTAAAAACTTAATGTCTTTTATCTCACCACAACTTTGTATCTCTTAGTTGCCTAGACTTATAAGACTTTTTGCTCTTTCTTGTTCCTGTTAGTTGGGTGTTTCCTTTGTAAACTCCTTCTGTACGTGGGTTGTGGCCCTTTGTGCTTTTATTGAATTGCATTAATTATAAAAAAAAAGTATTTTTGTACATGCTTTGAAGTTTTTGGATTTATTATCAAACTTTCATACAGGGAAGTTAACAAGAGTCTAACTCTGTTCCAAGAAATTGTTTTTAAGAATACGCGTGCCTGCACACACACATCTGATGATGATTCACTGTAGCTACACTCTTCATAATTGGCTCGATGGACCATCTATAGCTTATCTTTGTTGCCAGGAAGTGGAAGAAATTCTTGAGCTCTTGAAGTCGACCTGGCGTGTTTTAGGAATCACAGAGACCATCCATTACACCTGCTATGCATGGGTGCTATTTCGCCAGGTATAATACTCATAAGAGTAGTTTTTTAATTACCAAGTTAACAAGTTATGCAATTTCTTTTCAATATTTCTATGATAGAAAGTGCTTTACTGTCGCACTGAAAATGCTTTCTATGAATTTTTTTTTTTTAGTGAGATTTTCTTTGGTTTGTAGTAAGTGTGATTTTTGGTTGTCATTGATGCAACACACTGCTCAGGCAAATGCCCACACAGATTTAGTTGTTTTCAGATTTTTGTTATTTACTACTTTTTTAATGTGATTACAGTATGTTATTACAAGCGAGCAAGGAATCTTGCGCCATGCCATGGAACAGCTGAAGAAAATACCATTGAAGGAACAACGGGGCCCACAAGAGAGGTTACACTTGAATGGTTTGCATTCCAAAGTTGAACAAGGGGGTTTTCGGGAGTTGTCTTTCTTACAATCCTTTTTATCACCCATTCAGAAATGGGCTGATAAGCAGCTAGGAGATTACCATCTGCACTTTGCTGAGGTATGATATCCTATCGGTGGACTTTTTTTTTTTTGATAAGTGATATCCTATTGGTGGACTTATGTGGATGTCTAGTTTGATATGTCATCTGGCTGGTCCTAGCATGCATTACATAATAGGCATGAGCTACCATGGGTGTATCTTTTCACCACATTCATGTTCTCCATGAGCCTACTCTTTTTGCTCATACGTTATTGATTCAGAGTTTTTTGTTTTATTGTGGCTTATTGTTGCTTCTGGGTGCATCTTTTCAGCGCATTCATCTAGCATGTCTTATTGTTGCTTCTGGCCAACTGTCACCTTATGTCTTCCGTTTATTGTTCTGTGTCTATATTCAAATCTCCATAGTTTTTTGTGTGCTCAACACACGTGATTCAATGCATTTATCCAGTGAAGTGATATGTATATAACTTTCTGGCATCAGCTGACTGCTCTTCATCTTATGATACACATGCTAGATGTACAGGATACATTCAATCATGCATGCACAACTGTCCTTTTTTAGGTATAAAAAGTGAATCAGTTTTCAACTTTTTCCTCCAGACTAGCTTCATTTTCAAAAGAGTTTTAAGGTCTCTTTTGCTTTCTGTCGCCTTCATCACTGAAAGATATGCTTTATGTCGCTTAAATTTTTTTTTTATCCATAGTTATTTATGCAAGTGTAGGATAAATTTGTCTATTCTGATTTCTGTGTAGATGACTTTTTTTGTCAATAAAAGCACGAATAATCATAATAAAACATGCAGTCATTTCTGTGTCCTCTAAATAGAGGAATGAGTTTGTTTGATTCTGACACTTTTGCAAGTTTGGTCAGATATTTGTCTTTTTAATGGAAAATATGGATTGCTGGGCATTGCGACATTAGCATAATGAGATAGGTGCAGGATAGGGGTGTAATATATAGCAAAACTCGTTTTCAATAAATCTTAGTTTCAAGCTCTTAGGCCTGGTTTGGATAGAGAGATGCTTCAATCTCATCTCATCTCATCTCAATATCCAACCATCACAAACACAAACACTTTTCAATTTCAAATCTTCAATTTTTTCATCTAATAATTACTTAATTATTACAACTTTTCCAGTCTTCCAAACAAAACATAAAAAACAATTCAACCTTTTCAAATTTCAAAACAAAAATAATATTAAAAAAATTATATTCTAACAATATTTTAACTTTATAATATTGTTATTCAACTTTTTTTTTTCTCTTTTCTGAAAACTCCATAAAACATTTTAACTCAAACCATTTCTAACTCATCTCATCTCAACTCAAATATTTTTTTTTTGATAATTAATAAGAGAAATTTTATTCCAAGTAAATGGGCATAGCCCAAGTACACATAATGTATACAAATGAGAACACCTACTTACTAGCTAAAACAGAATATAACTAAAGCAAAACATTACAATCATTCCCATTCCTTACAAGATTCTTCACCCAAAAGCTTAAGAGTACCAAGAAAAAACTCCCTAAGTTCCCCTATAGAACGTGCACAATTATCAAGGCACCTCCCATTCCTCTCTAACCATAAACACCAAAGTAAGCACAGGGGGGTCATCTTCAGCACTGCAATACTGTTACTTCTCCCCTCGATATCTTGCCAGCAAGCAAAGAAATCTGCCACATGCATAGGCATCACCCATAAAATGCCAATCCTTGCAAAAATCTCATTCTACAACGATGTCGCCACCTCAGAATGAAGAAAAAGATGGTCAATAGATTCACCATCCTTCTTACACATAAAACACCATTCAGCCATCTGAAAACCTCTCTTCCTCAAGTTGTCTGTAGTTAATATTTTCCCAAGGGACACCAGCCAGTAGAAAAAGGCAACCTTACTAGGCACCTTGGCTCTCCAAATACTTTTCCAGGGATAGTCTTTGACCCTATGATTGGTTAACACCTTATAAAAAGAACTCACTGAAAATCTTGAATCAACTCAAGATTGGTTCACAAACCATCTCAACTCATCTCATCTTAACTCACTATCCAAACCAGGCCCTAGGCTTTGTTTCTTACCTCCGCTTTGGCCGAATATTTTATGTACCATGAATGACACACTTTAATCATTTATGAGGTCTGGAGAACTGTTCTGCCTTTTTTGTTACCATATACGTAGTTTTGCAACTCAGTATCATGTACTTCTAATGTTCCTTGAAGAGATCGGCAATGATGGAGCATGTAGTGGCAGTTGCAATGGTTGCTCGAAGGCTTCTTTTGGAAGAACCTGAGGTAGTATGTAGAACCTTTCTTTTTAAGCTAACATTTTTCACTTGAAGTAAAATTTTCAATTGATCAGGTTTCTTGAATTTTGAAGTTTTGGGTTGTGTATGACTTCCTCACAATTGGCAAAACACATTATATTCTGTCACAAGTTGCTGTTTAATCTGCATTATACATTTGTGTAGTATCATCTGGAGAATGTTGATTTTTTTTGCTCATTCTCCTGTAGGCATTGCAATCTATCTCCATCACAGATCGAGATCAGATAGAATCGTACATATTATCATCCATCAAAAATGCTTTTTCCAGGGTATGCGTTCTACTCGATTTTAGTAAATTTTATGGCTGATTTAGTAGATTCATTATTGTTATTTCAATAATCTTAGTTAAATGGATCTCTTTCAAGAAGACACGAAGACTGTTGGATTTTGTAATCATGCCATATCTAACCCATTATAAAAATCTTCTGTTTTACATGACGCATACTGTATTCCTGTGTGCACTTGGGGTGTAATGTGTTCAAATGAGTAGTTGACTATGCTGGCTTCCCTCAATAGGTCTGTCAGAACTGTGTTGCTTGCTTGTTGAAGCTTGGGCTCAACCCCAATTGATGCCAATCATACATGCTTAGCATGGCTATTATAAATTTGAGCTGAGATTAGCTTCGCCTGTTTAGGTATGTTTGAAAATATTTCAAGCCATGCTTCTGTAACTGTCTTGTTAAACAAGCAAACTTGAAACCCAGGCTTAAACTCTGCTAGTTCAAGCTGATGAAAATCTTGAGCAAGATTTTAATGACCTTTGCTTCTACCGCTGTCAGTTATCTCCTGATTTGAGAGGTGGTTCCATGGTATAAGTTATTAAGTTTCTTTCTTTAGAAATTTGGGAAGTCTTTCTTTGTTTCCAAATTTGCCTCCTTTGGATTAGGAAACTGAGCACTAATAATAGACTATAATGTCCTGTTTTTATTGTATCTTGGTCACTCTCTCTCTCTCTCTGTCCGATCTAGTAACATTAGTGAAAAAGAATATTTGGAATTTTGATACCCCATAGGGACGTTGCCACCAGTCTTATGTGATCACTAGGAGGTTTTTGAGGGCCAAATACAGTGACTTGACCAATCTCAATGCAATATCCAGCTAAATAGTCAGCTGTCCATAATTTGGCACTCGATGGTCTGCCTTTCGAGTCCTTTGATACGCAGAGTGCGAGCTATTTGGAAAGACCTTTTGAAGAAGATGAGGTGCATAAGGTCATTAGCAACATGGCCAAAGATAAAGCACCTGGGCCAGATGGTTTCTCGATGGGGTTTTTTCAACATTGTTGGGAGGTTGTGAAAAGTGATGTAATGCAGGTTTTTATTGAATTCCATGCTTTCCAAAAATTTGAGAAGTGCTTCAATGCGACGTTCATAGCCTTTATTTCGAAAAAACAGGGAGTGTTGGAAGTTGATGATTTCCGTCCCATAAGTCTAGTGAGTGGGGTGTACAAAATTATTTCGAAGGTTTTGGCTAATCGGTTAAGTGTGGTAATGGAGCAAATCATATCGAAGCCTCAAAATGCCTTCGTTCGAGGGAGGCAAATTCTTGATTAAGTTCTTATTGCCAATGAGTGCTTGGATCAGAGGTTGAAGGAAGGCAAATCAGGCATACTATGCAAGATTGATATGGAGAAAGCTTATGATCTTGTGAATTGGGATTTCCTCCTTTACTTGCTTGGAAGGTGCGGTTTCGGAGACAGGTGGATTTCATGGATTCGATTTTGCATAACTACTGTGCGTTTCTCAGTGCTAGTAAATGGTACTCCAGCGGGTTTCTTTAATAGTTCTCGCGGTTTGCGGCAAGGGGACCCTTTGTCTCCATTTCTTTTTGCTATTGTTATGGAGGCACTTGACAGGATGGTGAAGGCAATTGTAGATGGTGGTTTTTTAGCTGGTTTCTCGGTGGGCAATGGTACTTATGGTTCTATCATGATCTCACATCTTTTATTTGCAGATGATATACTACTATTTTGTGAAGCGGAGGTGGGTCAAATTCAAGCTATAAGAGCACTTTTGTTGTGCTTGGAGGCTGTGACGGGACTCAAGGTAAACTGGGGCAAATTCGCGATGGTGGCGGTAGGGGAGGTGCCTCATATCAATCTTTTAGCAGATACGTTGGGGTGTAGAGTGTCTTCTTTGCCTATGAAATATTTGGGGCCTTCCTTTGGGGGCCACTTTCAAAGCTAGAGGTATCTGGGAAGGGGTTATTGAGAGAGTGGAGAAACGGTTGGCTGGGTGGAAGCGGTTGTATCTATCGAAGGGAGGGCGACTCACTCTGATCACTAGCACACTTGCTAATCTCCCAACCTATTTCCTATCTCTATTCTCGTTGCCTGCGGGGGTGTCGCATAGGATCGAGAAGTTATTTCGGGCTTTCTTGTGGGGTGGGCTGGGGGAGGAAACCAAATTCCATCTTGTTAATTGGAATAAATTTTGCTCTCCAATTTCAAGTGGAGGATTGGGTATGCACAATTTGAGGACTTTCAATAAAGCACTACTGGGGAAATGGCTATAGAGGTATCATGTGGAAGGGGAGTCTTTGTGGAAGGAATTTGTAAATTTTAGTCATGGTGGTGCTTGGGGGGGTTGGTGCACTAATGAAGTGAGGAGGGGGGGGGGTGTGGTGTGGGTTTGTGGAAATATATAAGGGGGGGATGGCAATGCTTTGTAAATAATATTCGATTTGTGGTTGGACAGGGTACTCGCATCAAGTTTTGGCATGATGTCTGGTGTGGAGAGCGTTCTCTAGAGAGGGCCTTCCCAGCTCTCTATAACATTGTGGCGAATAGGGAGGCTTCGGTGGCGGATCTGCTAGTGTTTGCCCAAGGCTCTTATCAATGGAACATTTTATTCACTCGGGATAGCCATGATTGGGAATTGACTACCCTTTCAGAATTTTTTAGTTTGATATACTCATCAGGTAGACTAACGGCACAGGGCGATGACTACAATGGAGGCGCATGGGCAGCAGGAAGTTCTCAGTTAAGACATACTATAAAATTCTGGTATCACAAGGTAATGCACATTTCCCGTGGAAAAGCATATGGAGGTCTCGCGTACCTTCCAAAGTGGCGTTCTTTGTGTGGACTGCAGCACTTGGAAAAATTCTAACCATAGACAATTTAAGGAAGAGGGGCCTTATTGTGATGGATTGGTGTTGTTTATGCAAAAAACAGGGAGAATCAGTGGACCATTTATTATTGCATTGTGAGGTAACAAGAGAGCTGTGGAATGGGGTATTTAGTAGAGTGGATGTCGCGTGGGTTATGCCGGCAAAAGTGGCTGATCTGCTTGCTTGTTGGAAGGGCATACAAGGTTGTTCTCAGGTTGCAGTAGCTTGGAAGATGATCACATTATGCATCATGTGGTGTACTTGGATGGAAAGGAATGCACGGTGCTTTGAAGATAGGGAGCGCACAATGGCTGAGCTTCAGAATTTTTTCATAAACACTTTACTCCTATGGTTTTCAGCCATCATTCTTAATGGAAATAGTGTACATGAGTTCTTGTCTCTAATTTAGTATTTTGAGAATGTATTTAGGTGTTTTCTATTGTATACTCCCTGTGTACATGGGCTATGCCTATCTTCATTCATTTTAATGAAACTTACTTTTTACTGATAAAAAAAAAAAAAAATTTATGCACATAATATTAGCTGTATATGGTTCAGCTTTGAATCTACAGTCTTGCCTTCACGATTCATTACATTTTGTCACCATACATTTTCTTTCTTCCAGTGCATTGTTTAGCTGTTCAGATGAACTAGTAGAACGAGTACATAGAACAATTATTAATAAAATGAGGGGAGAATTTGCCTTCAAATATATATTTATAACACACTTGTATCACAGCTCTTTTTCTCATGTTGACGAGATTAAAAATCGTCGTATCAGTTTATCAACATTATTGGTGGAGTCAGTTTTGTAGCCATCACTGCAGAAGGAAGAGAATACAGAACTAAACTTATCAATCGATTGAATAACTTATATATTATCTTCCTCTTTAATTAGCTATGCCTTCTGCATCTTTTATAAAATATTCAATTACTGATTAATAAAACTTAGCCTCCATAATATAACATGCTGATATACCAAGAAGGGAAATATCTCCGTGACCCTACATCACAAATTTTGTTCTAACACTAATATTTGCACTTTTAATTTATAGAGGCTTTGGTATTTGCTGATGAACATATAATATAATTCACAACTGATTTTCAGAGTTCAACAGATATTTTCTTCGTTTTCCTTTGCAGTCTCTGATAAAGAACATGAAGTTTCAAATTTTTTGTTTTTCCAAATAATCATCTTTCCTTGTTACAGATGCTGCAAACTGTTGAAAAATCAGACTCAATACATGGACATCCTTTGGCATTGCTAGCAGAAGAGTCCAAGAAACTTTTGAAAAAAGATTCAACCATGTTCATGCCTGTTTTCTCTCAGAGGCATCCACATGCAGCCGTTGTTTCAGCATCACTTGTTCATAAGCTGTATAGGAACAAGTTGGTAGGCTTATATTTAACTTAATTTATAATAACATCTTCTTATACTTTGTCCTCGATAAATTCTTAAGCTTACCTCTTAATTTCAGAAACCCTTTCTTGATGGTGCTGAACATCTGACAGAGGATGTTGTATCTGTATTTCCGGCAGCTGATAGCCTTGAACAGTATATACTGGCCCTTATTATGTCTTCATGTGAAGAGGAGACCGCAGAGGTCTACTGTAGAAAACTAATTCCATATGAGGTGAGCTCGATGAATTTAATTACTCTGAAGATTTATTTATTTATTTATTTTGCTCCCCTTTTACTGGTGAGAAATTTCTAGCAATTGAAGTGCACAGAGCAACTCCAATTAATTGATTCTTAAGTTCAAAAATCCTCAAACATAATGAATCAAGTCACTGACTGGTTCTGAACCCCAAAGAGAGAAAGGGGATGAAAATCAGTGCTTCATATTTGAGCTGCATGCCTCATCCTTGCTTCCCTACACATGAATAATGGACACCAGAGATACTGTGAGAGAAAATAACAGTGACCTTCCCTCAGATTAATAAAATACTGAGACCTCCCTCCCTCCCTTCCTCATGCTTTCTGAAGTTATTCAAACCTCTGGTTGGGTGAAATTCGCAAGAACACTTGGAAGTTTTAAGAAGGGTGATAGGTGAACCTTTGACGCTGCACATCCACATTTCAATTTGGGCATAGTTCAGGAATGATAACCTCCTCATGTTTTCCTCCATGAATAGAAATCCTCCACCGCGAAATAGAAAATGAAGAAAAGATTAAGATGAATGGCTTTCATACTTTAGTAGCACTTGATGATGCACACTCTAAACATTTTGCAGTTTAAGATAGCGCCTATTATATATATAAATATAAGTTCAATATTCAATATTAGCATGCTTGAACTTCAGATTGTGTGATGATAGTTCAGCGTACCATATATTATTTTTGTCTCTTGATACTAGTATCTTTCTTTTGTTTTTTCAGCTTAATATCATTTTCTTTACTTTCTTATCTCCATTTAGATTGAATCTATATCCGGAACCTTGGTGATGCGTTGGGTCAATTCGCAGCTCGGGAGAATTTTAGGTTGGGTTGAACGGGCCATTCAACAAGAGGTAAATGCTTGATTTCATTTAATTTTACCTCCAAATTATGCCTTTTGGTGCTTCCACTTGTATGGGAGTAGAATGAACATGATGTTGCTTGGTATTTCCATTTTCTTTCTTTCATGTACATATTTTATGCTTCTGGCTTTTACTGTTATCCTATTCTTCTGGTTTTTTTCCTTTTCCTTCTGCAGGGGATTTTCTTTTTTTTTTTTTTTTTNAGAAAATCATGCACATTTAGTCCATTACAAACAATGCCCCTGCCCATGAGAACGATGATTTAAAAAGGAAAACTTAAGCTCCTCCATTGTTCTCTTGTGATCTTTGAAGCTTCTATCATTTCTCTCTTGCCAAATACACCAACACATACATATATAAACCATTCTCTAGATTGTTGCCACTTGTGAGTTACCTTGTAGGCCTCTCTAGCTTGCTAGGAAATCTGCCATTCTAAGAGGCATGACCCATGACAATCCAATTCCTACAAAAAAAATAATCCCACATGATCTTGGCCACCTTGCAATGTAAAAGCAAATGATCTACTGATTCACCATTCTTCTTACACATACAACACCAATTCAACACCATTAACCGACGTTTCCTTAAATTATCTGTGTTGAGAATCTTATCCAATGATGCTGTCCATACGAAAAAAACTGCTTTTTAAGGTGCTTTCGTTTGCCATATACTCTTCCATGGGATCATGGTCATTCCAGGGCTTGTTAGAACTTTGTAAAACGATGTGACTGTGAATCTACTTTTCTTGGAGAGGCTCGAGTTCATCTTATCTATGGTACCCTCGGTCATGCTTATGGAATATAGTGCCGCATAGAACTCTGCAATAGTCTCCAACTCCCAATCTTGGGTTGCCTTAATGAAATCCACATTCTATTGAGGGGAGCCACTAGAAAAGACCAAGAGATCGGCTATTGCTGCATCCTTTGCTCGTGCAAGCTAAAAAATGGCAAGGAAGGTGTCTTGTAGGCTTCATTCACCACACCATTTGTCATACCAAAATCTGACATGAGAGTCATTGCCCACCACAATATGTTCATGTCTTTGAAAGATCTCTCATTTCCACAAACCAATCCCATAAGGGCCTTGTACCTCATTCGAGCACATCCTCCTCAAGCCTCCCCAAACTGTGAATCTATAATGAACTTCCATAGGGCTTGGTACCTCCACAACCATTTACCCAATAGGGCTTGGTTAAGTTTCATCAAGTTACAAATCCCTAATCCACTTCCAGAAATTGGAGTACAGACAATTGACCAATTTACCAAATAAAATTTGAACTCTTCCCCCAATCCACTCCACAAGAAGTCCCGTTGTAACTTCTTAATATGGCTAGCAACCTTTGTGGGGAGTGGGGGCAAGAACAAAAATAGGTGGATACGTTAGAAAGAGTACATTTAATCAAAGTGAGCCTACCACCTTTAGACAAATACAACCTCTTCCAAAAAGTCAATTTGTGCTCCACCTTTTCAACCACACCATTTCAAATCCTCTCTAATTGAAAGGAATCACCTAGTGGTAAGCCAAGATACACTTCAAGGGTAGAGATGACACCTTACATCCCAAGAGAGAGGCCAAATTCTTCACTTCAGGCCTCAGGGACAACCCCCACTAGTATTAATTCAGACTTTGAGAGATTAACTCTTAAACCCAAGACAGTTTCAAAACAAACTACTCCCTCAAAGATTGGATATGCCCAAGATTTGCTTCGCAGAAGATGAGAGTATTGTTAGCAAGAAGTAGTTGAGAAATATCAATGGAGCCATAATCATCATTCCCCACTAAGAAACTGTAGAGAAAAAGCCACCTTTCACAAGGCCCACAATCATCTTACTGAGAGCTTCCATAACGAATAAAAAAAGTAAAGGAGGGAGTGAGTCCCCCTGTCTCAAACCACGGGAGGAGTCGAAGAAACCCACCGGTAAACCATTCACCAAGATAGAGAAGCGAATTGTAGAGATGCAAAACTCTATCCATTTATGTCATTTCTCCCCAAAACCACATCTTGCAAGTAAATAAAGTAGGAACATCCAGTTGATGTGATCATAGGCTTTCTCCATGTCTAATTTGCAAAGTAACCCAGGTTCTCTATATTTGAGTTGTCCAACCAAAACTTCATTTGCAATTAAGACCAAATCTAGAATTCTTCTATCTTTGACAAATGCGTTTTGTGGCTTCGAAATTAAATTTTCCATCGCCGTACTCAATCTATTTGCTAACACTTTAGAAAGAATCTTGTAAACCCCATTCAGAAATTTATATTGAAAAATATTTGGGCAAAATACTAAAAGAGTCCCTGGGCTGTCTGTCACCTTTGTGCAAAAGCTTCCTTTGGTTTCTAATTTTTATCAATGTCCCTAGATTTGGTAAAGTTATCAACTATCTATTTCCATCTATATATCTCGCTAAGTTTGCTAACTGAGTGTTTGCTACATGAACTTAGGATGGCTAAGGTCATGTATCTATGTGGGTCATCGGCTTCATGGGTTGCTAAGGGGATAGAGGATTGCTTAGAACTTGTCTGTCATGGTGGATTCTTCAGGGAGCTAAGGATGGGCAATGGAGTTTTCATCATTCAACACCATATTAATGCAAGGGGCAAGTTTCTGGAACTCTCAAAATTCTGGAATGGAAGGAGGAAAGGTTTGTTGGTGATCCCTAAAGGTGCAAATGGCATCAAATGGAAAGATTTTGTGCATTCCATTCAAAGTGTCATTGGGTCCAAAGCCCCTGCTCTGGAGCATGCAAATAAATGGGTGTTTGTAGATGGAAAGATAGTGGGAAGGCCTTTCTCGGTCAAAGGTGTCTTGTATGCCTTAGTGTTGAAGTCATTGGGGTGTATTTTGGCTGAGAGTAGCTCCGCAGTGGAAGGAAATGGTAAGGTAGTTTTAGGAGACAAAGGCTGTCGGGTGACATTGGGAGAAGTGGAGGGTAAGCATGCTCCTCATGTTGCATGGTGGAATGGGTGCCTTGCCAGATGCTTAAGGGTGGGAGACGTGGAGGGGGTCTTGTGGGCTGCAGAGCTCAATTGATGGGAGTTATGGAGAATGTGAGAGATTTGATGATTAAAGTGGATAAGGGGCTAGACGTGGTCATGGGTTTGGGTGGTGGGCCGAAGACGAACGAGGGGGGTTTGAAGTCCTCAAGCTAGCAAGCATAGGGCACCTCGACGCCGTCACAGATAGGTTCTAATTGCCCTCAATCACTAGTTGCAAATTGGGTTGGCAATTTTTTCCAGGGTTCACTTTCAGTTGAAGATGGGGGATCCTTTTAGGGTTTTGAGTACTTTGGAAGAAGTGGACGAGTCTCTTTCAGAGGATGAAAAGGGTGTAACAGAAGGTAGTGCTTCACCACTTGTTTTTGGAGGCGGGGATGAGGCTAGCCCTATCTGTTCTATGCCTCTTGAGGGAGCAGTAGGGTCTAATGAAGTGGCACAGAAAGGGTTGTCGGGGGATGGCGCACCTACAAACAATGTTCTCATCAATGGAACGACAACACCTACGCCGGAGGTAAAGGAGCCTTCTATGGTGATAGCAACAATATAGTTGCTGAGGAGATTTGGGATTTGAATGAAGGAGATGGTGGGGAGGAAATTATGGGTTTGTCGTTGGTGTCTTGTGAGGAGGGATGTTTAGGGTTGGGAGTGTAGTTGGGAGCTATCTGGGGAAAATGTTGTTCTCCTGGTATCTCTTCCTCCGATAAACAATATAGCAAGCTCATCATCAAATTAGGTTTTGCATAAGGTTAACGAGATTCAGCAGTGTGAGGGGCTTTCATATGAGGTGGGCCACTCGCTTGAAACCAAATCAAGATTTAAGAAAAGCAGGGAGTTAAAGCGTCTTTCTTGGGCAATCAACTACGACGCTAAGGGAGGTAGTTCGAGTCAAGGGAAGTAAAGGGAATGCAGTATGAAACCGTCCTCGTAGAGGGAGTTTCGGGTTGGGGTTGGGGAGGTGTGTTTTGTTCCCATTCGGGCTTGGTGTATTTTGGATAGGTTTCTAATTTTTTCGGGCTTATTGGTCATTAGGGGCTCCCTAGTGTGGGCTAGGTGTTTCTTGTATATGCCCAGTGTACTTGTTTGCTCCTATTGATATTAATATATATAATATTTTTACTTATAAAAAAAAAAGTGTTTGCTACATGACATTAAAGCCATGAACGACCCAATGAAAAAACACATTGCGTTTTTATTTCCATGTCAAACGTCCCATTAAAACAGTAATAAAATTTTTTTATCAGTAAATATGTATTTTATTGATACTAGGCGAAGCCAAGTACACGGGACATATACAAGAGCTACACTAAAACAGTAAAAATAATAATAATAAATTTCTTACTGATAAAAATAAATAATAATTATAAATAATTAAAAACGGAAAATAAAAAATGAAATAACTTGCCTATATGGGGTAGCCCAAAGGCCCCAAACCATCTTGCAACCAGAGGGGGGGGGGGGGGCTCATGAGCCCGCCTATTGTGTGGTGCTTCGGTCCACCCAACCGTGGGGTGGCTGGTGAACCATCCACCAGCAAAGGTGGTGCATAGGAAGACCCCCTCCCCGCCTTCCCACGTGGGGAGGATTATTTTTTCAAATTTTTTCCATTTCCTGCTTTTAAAAAGAATGATTATGCATTTTTTATATATATTTTTTACTGAGCTGGCTGTCGACAATGATTTATTTGTTTGTTTTTGTAAAGATCAACTCATATAAGATAAATAAATAAAAAAGAAAATAAATTTAATAAATGATTATTTTAGTATTTAACCAACATAGTTTGCTTAGAAATTGATGTAAACTCAATAAAGTTTCAATTTCTAGGAGGCCTTTTCTTTCTTGCTCTTCCGTCTATTCAGATATTTCATTACATGGATAAATTATACTGTGTGTCCTTTTTCAGAGGTGGGAGCCAATATCACCTCAACAGCGGCATGGGAGTTCAATTGTTGAAGTTTATCGAATTGTGGAGGAGGTACCCATATGCTTATCTGTTCTTTCATACCCTTAAAAATAATTGATATGTTATTGTACATGCAGGATCTGTTTATATTTGGTTGGGTTTGTATCAAGTTAATTCGGGAATGTCTGCCCTTTTTTTTTTTTTTTGATGTCGGGGAACCTCTCCAAGGCAGGGCCCTTCGGACCCACCCCTGCAGAGTAAACCCCGGCCTGTGCACCGCACCCTCGGAAGTTTCCCTACACAGAACTGGTTAAATCGCTAGCTTTTCACCAGGGGGTGTGGCCTTAAAGGATTATTTGCACCCATGAGATGTTGAACCTTGGACCTTGAAGGGAGTGATACCCCAAAACCAAGGCCTTCACCACTTGAGTAAACACAAGGGATCTAGCATGAATTGGGTTAAATTTTGTTACCAAATAGTTTTTGGTTTACCTGACTTTCATCAAGGTTCTATTATACAATCGTATGCTATTTATAATTAGGCATCTTCCTAGCTACTTATGAAAAAGAAAGTAATAATTAGGTATATTCCTAATCCTGAGCAAAGTGGCTCTTCTTTGATTTTTTTTTTTGTAAGTAAAAAGATTATATTAATAGGAATAGGCAATAGCCCAAGTACACAAGAAGTATACAAGAGATATGCCTAGTTAAGAGGAAGAAATAGAAACAAGAAAATCATGAAAATCTAGCCCATTGAAGTCAATAGCTTTAGCCCATAGGGATAAAGTATTAATAAAGAACAATCTAATCTCCTCCGGTGAGCTTTCCCTATCTTCAAAGTTCCGGTCATTTGTTCCTTCCATTTGCACCATAGAATACTAATGGAACCATCTTCCACAAAGTTGTAATTTGTGGAATACCACCAATGTTCCTCCAGCTGCCCAGAATCTCTATCACACTAGCAGTAATAACCCAGGCTAGGTCCAATCTTCGAATGACATCATCCCATAATACCCTGGCAACCTCAGTGGAGAATCGAAATTTGTCACTGGGTGAAAGTAACAAGCTTGTCTATTAGTTTCCTTGATGTTCCTTTGCTTATTTGTTATTTCTATGGATGCCTTAATTACAAAGCTAAAAAAATGCTTTAAGGGCATTGACAATGCATGCATTTTTTCTGACTCTTTCATTCCTTGAGATGCAGACGGTTGACCAATTTTTCACTCTTAAAGTTCCAATGAGATCTGCAGAGCTGAATAGCGTATTTCGTGGCATTGACAATGCTTTTCAAGTGTATGCGAATCATGTAATTGACAAGTTGGGTATGTGCGTTTAATATATTCTTATTTAAGTGTTCTTGTAATAAAAGAATCTGGGAATTAGGGTATGTGCATTTAGTATATTCTTATTCGAGTGTTCTTGTAATATAAAAAATCTTTGAAGGATTCGTGTTAGCTTAAAGAAAAAGAAACAAGAAAAGCAATCATGATAGTAGTGGGTAAATTTCTATATTTGAAAAATGAGTTCAAACCATAACAAAAATCTACACTATTCAACTGTCTTACATGTTTTTGTCAGTATACATGTATATATCCTTAGAGCCTAACCAAGCTGAGCAGCATAATGTTCAGCCTTGGCTCTCATCTTGGGGAAAGGTGGGGCTAAGAATCTGTGAGTTTGGCTCATTTAATACATAACAAGCTGAATTGAATTCATAGTTAAGATAGTGACATGCTGAATGCCAACAGCTCAGACAGGTTTGAATTTTTAGGCTTGTAAGTGGTGCATCTGAAAATTCTATGATGACATGCTTGGATTTTTGGCTCTGTTGTTTACTACACCTTCCTTAGTAACTGCTATGCTCATGTTTTATCTCTAATGGCTCCATGCTGATCAATGTAGCCCTCTGTTTACTCTTCTTTGCTGCTTTTCCTTCATTTATTTAGGCAACTGCTTTGATAGATAAGTTTGTGAAAAGCCTGCCTTGTATATCTCTCTCGCCCACACACACACAAGTGGTTCCTATTCTTCCATCCCTAAATAATGAATAATGTGTTCTTTTATGTTACTTTTAATAATAAAAAAATGGTCTTTTATATTTCTACTATTGTTGATTGTAATTGGAGGGAGAGGAATGAAAGAAGCTTTGAAGATTAAGAGTGCTCAACGGATGAGCTTAGAAATTTCTTTTTCAATACTTGCTCCATTGGTTGATTACAATTGATTTTCATGGCATGACTTTTCATGAATTCCTTGTATCACTATGCTAGCATGCTTAGGTGTTGCTCTTGTATATGTCCTGTATACTAGGGCTCTTGCGTATTCTTATGATCAATAAAATTTTGTTTACCAATCAAAAAAAATATTTCTACTGTTGTCTAATTTACATTCTTCCCAACATGTTTTGCTAGTAGCTTATTCTATTCCTACACCTAGACATAAATCCATGAGTCTTAAAGTGTGATTTTGGTCATGTAGCTAGCAAGGAGGACTTGATTCCACCTGCGCCTATCCTCACACGATACAGGAAAGAAGTTGGAATAAAGGCTTTTGTAAAGAAGGAATTGTTTGACCATAGGCTGACAGATGAGAAAAGATCTACTGACATAAATGTCTTGACTACACCAACCCTCTGTGTTCAGTTAAATACTCTACATGTGAGTTCGAAAGGAACTTTCTCCCTGTTCTCTAATGAATAATATCTGGATAATTGCATAGTCCTTTCTGCAATTTATAGCTGCCAAGTTCCAAATTCATGATGTGATTTAGTCTTGATCATTTTTTTAAATCAATTAGAAGTTTTATGTCTTGCACTATCATACTGCACATGGCCTGTGATCGTGTGCAGATGATAGTCTCCTTGATGGATTCTTTTATTATTGTTGGTGGTCATAAAAAGGATCCACGGATAGTAATGGATTCCTCTGTTAATTTACTGATAGTCTTAACTGAATAATGGTCTAAAAAGAATCCATTCTTATACAACTTGCAGAAGAGCAACTGAGCTAGTATGGAAATTACTTTTGGCAGAAGTGATTTTCCTTTACAATCTCTTAAAAAGTTGGCAAATTACTTAAGTGGATTAATCACTTTGTAACTGCCTTTTGTATGGTAAATATAGGAAACAATTACATGAACCGATTTCAAACTCCAAGAAAGATACATGCTTCCTCACTATTAGTTTATCAATATACAGAAACACATCACTCTATTCCCCAACTGAGCATGGAGATTTTATGCTTGAATTTTCATTGCCTTTCCACCACCAAAACTCGTGGGAAAAAATTGAGACTTGTAATAATTTAGATTGCCAGCAGTAGAAATTNCGTGGGAAAAAATTGAGACTTGTAATAATTTAGATTGCCAGCAGTAGAAATTTATATCACCAGTAGTAGATTGTGTGAGTGATGGATTGAGTTAAGCATGGACATATTTTTTTGAATAAAAACATGAAACTTTGTCAGAGCCCTTTAGTTTCATATGTATGTTGTCGCTCCATCACAAGTAATTTGATAACATTTTGCATCATATTTAAACTTTTTGTTAGTTTTCAAATTCCTTGCATCTTACATACAGAAAATTACTCAGGTAATTTGTGTACCATGTGATATACTCTGATACAGGTTTTTGTGCTATTAACAGTATGCAATTAGTCAGCTGAATAAGTTGGAAGATAGCATTTGGGAGAGATGGACCAAGAAAAAGCCCCGTGAAAAGTTGAATAGTATGTATCTCAACCTATCGATTAGTTTTCTGTTTGTATGTGTGTACACATTCTTTGCAGGTAGATGTTTTTTCTAGAC
>QEOT01001279.1:49259-64320 GCA_003123785.1 Pterocarya stenoptera
GGAGTGGTGGAAAATCATTTGGCACCTGTCCGGCATGTAATACAGTTGCATGGCTATGGGGTTAGTTCCACTTTTGTTTTTATTTACTTTGAAAATCAAAACAATGGAGATAATTGACTGCTGAAGTGTGCTCGTTTTATCCAAAATTTGAGGTGTCATTGACTTGTGAGTGTTAGGAACAGACGTTTTATCCAAGAGTATCTTCACAACGTTTTCGATTTTGATGTTTGCAGACTCAAGAACTGATCGATGACATGAGATCTATGAGTGGCTCGGATATGCAGGACAGCAGAAGCAAACTAGGAGCAGAGCCAAAGACACTATTGAGAATATTGGCTCACAGGGCTGATTCAGAGGCTTCTCAATTCCTCAAGAAGCAGTACAAAATACCTAAATCTTCAGCTTAGGTAATGCCTGTTTCACCCGAAGGAAAGCCAATGTAACATAAACGTGTACTTTAGCCACATGCTTGTGCGAAAATAATCCCATTCATACGACTCTTCTTGTATGCATTTTTCACATATCCAAATCTGGGCATTTTTCACATATCCATGCATTCTTGTATGGGTATGTTGTATTTCATCTTGTGCCGTCTTATGGCGGTTTATAGTTTGTACACTGTAACTGATTCAATTGGGGGGCATTTCTCTATCATAGGCGCTTCAGGCTTGAGTTGTGGAATCTTTTTCGTTCTTATTTTTGATAAGAGACATGGTTTAACTGACGTAGATTTATTCAAAGAAATAAGAAAATGTTTTAGTGATTGTAAAATAATAAGAAATTAGTTCAAAGAAGGTCTATCTTAGCTCGTGGAGGGCAACAAAGACCTTTATGTGGGTTTGTTGTTGTATTTTACGGCTAACTATACTTCATACATTTTGTTTCGATGGGTTTATAGTTTTTAATTATTCCATAAATTGAAAGACATCTCTACTGAAAATCTAGAATTTCTACAAGAGAAAAGCTGGGGAAAGGTTCGGCTGTTAAGTAAATAATAGCAGCCCTCCATTCACAGCACGACACGTAGCCGATTTATTGTATTTATGTTACATCTGCATGGAGCCTATCATTGAATCCATTACACCTTCTTCCTCACTTGTAATCGTATGCTGCCCTTTCTACTTCTTCCTGAGGAACCCTAACGAGCTCAAGATCTCAACACTGCCATCCTACACGACGCTCGACCCAAATGGTGGCGGAGCTCGACCCAGACGAACAGCTGGACAATAAAGATATTGTATCGTGAAACTCCATGATTGCAAGTTATGCCCATCATGGGCTCTCAGTTTAGTCAATTGATCTTTTTGAAAAAATGAGGCAAAGTGTAAAACTTGATGCCATTACTTTCCTTGGTGTCCTCTCTTCCTGTCGCCATGCAGTTTTTGTTAAACAAGGCTTGTTATATTTCAATTCAATAGTTGCCTATGGTGTATAGCCAGAATTAGATCATTATGCATGTTTTGTTGATCTTCTTGGCTGGGCTGGTTTACTGGAAGAGGCTCAAGATTTTATTTAAAAAATGATAATCTCTCCCAACCCTGTTATATGGGGTTCCCAGCTATCTTCTTCAAGGCTTCACGGGAGTGTATGGATTGGCATCCAGGGCGTAGAGAAAATGCTGGTTCTTATATTATTATTCTATTATTTTTTTTAATCACCATTTTCCTTATTTTATATCTTATATTATAATTATTGTTTTATCTTTCCTGGGCTTTTAACTGTCTCAAATTTATTGGATTCAAAGATACATTTTCATTGAAGTTTGGCATTCCGGGAGGGAGAGCAACTATTGTACTCTACGTTTTCTTTGCAGAGATTCTATTTTGCGTGTGTTGTGGCAGGCATTTTGTAACGACTGGGCATATTGGAAACTTCATATTCTAATGTTACTTTGCTAATTTGAACTTTGTTGATATTCTTGCATTCCTTCTCGTTCAAGTTGTCTTGGCGGTTAGTTGCTGGCTAAATAGCCAGCGCTTGTGTTTAAAATCTGCAAGCGTCACAAGCAAAGTAGTTCAGTTGTCATTAAACTTGGTATTTCAAGTGGCTTTACTTTTTGGTCCAACCATTTGGAGAGTGTTAACTGTGTTATAAACAAATCAAATTGGTTTTCAAAATATTCAGTTAGAAAGTTGGATTGCATCTTTAAGAGTGTTGAGTTTTGACATATTGAGAGTTAGAATATTGGGAGTAAATTAGAAACTTGCTTCGGTGGTGGCCGAAATCTGGTGGTCTGAAAATTTACTGAAGTGGTAACTTGCTTCGGCGTTGAAATTAGATGGTGGTGGTGGAACCTTGGTCGGCGGCCGATCGTAATGCTCAAGTCTTGGTCGGTGGGCGGCGGACTTGGTGGCTCAGCAAGGAGACGGGCTGGAAGTACACGAAGACAAGAAAATAAATAGTGAAAGTTGGAAACCCAATTATGTGAAGAGAATTGCTTGTGATTCTGTGTGGTGAAGTCTAAAGGATTTATTGTGTTTTTGTCAACGTGCCACCGTGTGAATGGATGGCTGCTTTTCTCAGCTTAAGAGCCGGACTGCTCCCTAGCGAAACTATTTCTACAAACTAGTTGCCGATCTTCTTAACGAGCGATCTATTGTTCCAAGAATATTATGTTGGGGCTTTTGCCGAAGCCCAAAATTGTATAGAGTCCAGTGGTTTTCCAACCTCACATCACGAGAAGAAAATAAAATAAAATTTGCAATCACAATTGGTATAAAGTATGTCCTTTTAGTCACGTTTGAATGTTGAGCTGAATTAAATTCTTTATTAATAGTAGTGAATTGAGATGGTAGAGTGAGTTGTGAGGACCATATAAGATAAGTTTAGATAGATTTATGGGAAGTTGAAAAAAGTTGTGAGTCCTGTGTAAAGATGTTTTAAGTTGAAAAAAGTTGTGGGTCTCACGTGTAAAAAGATTTTGAGTTAAGATGAGTTTAGTAATTTGAGAGTTGAGTATTGAGTGTTTGGATATCAGACTTAACGTAAAATTAGAATGAACTGAGTCAATCAAAATTCAGTTAAACTTCCAAACGAGGCATTAAAGCCCACTAATTAGAGCTTTTAAAACCATGTAGGAAATATCCAATAGCTTTCAATTGGAGTTTACAATAAGTTTACTCACACTAGATTAAAAACTTTAAAAATCTAAAATAAATAAAATTGAAATATATAAAAAATGGATGGGTGGTTTACTCAATGGGTGATCTCGCCACCCTACGTGGGGTGCCTAGCAACTAGGGCTGCACACCGAACAACCCGAACCAGATTTGGGTCCGACCCGACCCGACCAGCAAGAAATCTGGGAACATCGCGGTGAGATCCGATCCGTAAGATTCGGGTCGGGTCGAACCCATTCTTCTTCTCCTCGTTTGTTCCACAATACTCATCTACATTTTCAACAAGCTGGTGGATGGACAGGGTTGAGTTGTAAGGCTCAACAACCGTGTCGAAGACATTTATGGATAGGGAGAAGGAGAATGTGAGCATCATTCAGTCTGGGTATTTCTCTCTGATCTTTGAGATCATTCGGCCTGGGACTTCCTAGAACTTTTCACCGATCTGGTTGGCACATTGCCCACCTTGAATGTGAAGGATCTCACGCATCTGGGCTTGAATTCGGAAAAGGAGAAAGCGAAACAGAGAAAAATAGAGCGAGAGAGGAGGAAAGCGCAGGTAAAGAGAGAAATGAATATTGATGTGTGGGAAAGAAGGAGCTCAGGAGTCCTGATTATTAATGAGTGATGTTGATTGATGAGTGATGTTGATGGGATTTTGTCTTTTATGCAGATTTTTTAAATTGTTTTAAATTTAATGTACAACTACGTCAACTACTAATGGCTTTTATCCTGACCCTTTCATAGTTAATGACTTTTATTCTGTAAATTTAAGATTAGGCGCTGGCTTTTCCTCGGTGATCGGTTTCGACCGATAATATATGTAATAAATCCGACATTTGTTTTGATCCGATGAATCCGACCAAAGTCGGGTGGCTCCAAGTCGGATCGTTCGGATTAATCGAGCGATTTCCTTTTTTGCACAGGCCTACTAGCAACCACCTCCAGGCCCAATAGCCCAATAGTGTCGACTCGAGAAGTCACAAGAATAGCCGGATCTAGCAACAACGATAGTCAAAAAAATTTCTGTTGCAGGTGACTTTTATGACCATCACTCAATGGCTGCAACCATAGACATTGGTGAGAGCTACCACCCCAGCTATAGCCATTTTAAATTTAGTTTGTGATTTCTCAAATTAAAATAATGCTACTGTCCCGCTAGGGGTGTATACAAATCGAAGAAACTGATCGTAACCGCCTCAGACCGGTAGCTAGAGCACGAAATTGGCGTAGAACAGGTCGGCCGACGGTAGAAATATGTCAAAATCGTCGACAGCTGGTTCGGTCTCGATTTGAAACTAGATCGAATCGCTGAACTAACCAATTATATAAATTATATATATTTTTAAATTATACATATATAAAACGACGTCAGTTTAACAAAAAAAATTGAAACGGCGTCGTTTGATTTTAAACCAAAAGGTATCGTTTCGAATTGAGATCTTCTTCTTCCCCTCTTTCATTCTTCTCTGATTTCAATTTCTCTCATTCTCTCTCTCCTTTACAACACACACTCTCTCTACTCTCTCAAACAAACCTCGCTACTAGGGGGATCGAGATCCTCTAGAGAATTGTTGGAGTCGATACGGTTGATATTTCTCCTCCCCATCAACCGGTGCTGTCGGTTGTTCCATACAAATCCTCTCCATCGATTGGAATTGGTTTTCACTCCTATATGCCGCTTCATTTTACTACCTCATTTTGATCGCTCTTGTATTTTTTTTTTTTACTTACTAATTAAGGAAGTAACTATTAGTATGTTGATATTTTTTATATTTGTTTAAAATATTAAAAAAATATGAATAAAAAAATTAAAAAAAAAAATTTTGCCTAGGCGGCACAGCACTCCACAAACTATTTCGAGTTATCGCTGCCGCTTGAATAACGGCCAAAACATTGTCTAGAGATTGTCTTAAAAATAATTGACATTAGGATATTTAGAAATTTAGAGTTTATATATTTTCTCTTAAAAAAAATTAATATAAATACTTTAGTTACATAGGAATTATATAAAAATAATCCTATAAATTGACATGTCTTGAGATAATTTATTAAATTTTAAAATTATTTTGTTATAAAACAGATCTAATAATTCATCAAATACGCCAATTTATAATTTTATTTTTGTATAATCTATTTATATACGTAGTTCATAGACCACTGGATAAAATTGAACCGGTGATTGACAACAGTACCTCCTGATACAAAAACACACCGTACTAGAAAATATGAAAGCGGCGTCGTGTAATCTGCATCATAAGAGGACTACTCTCTAAAGGACCCTGCCCCCAAAGGCCCAATCTCCCAGCCCCTCTCGTCCCCGTTCTTTGTGATACGTCTCTCCAGGTCTCCGTCATCACTAACTGGTTCGCTTGTGATAGAATAGAAACAGCGCCACAGCTCTTCTTTCCGGTGATTTGACTCAAATGGCGTTCTCACTGCGGAGCGTGAAGGTGCCGCCCAACTCGGCGACTCTTGCCGAAGCGAGGACCCGAGTCTTCGATTTCTTCAGGTCCGCCTGCAGATCCCTACCCACCGTCATGGATATCTACAACCTCGACGACGTCGCTAAGGTCTCCCAACTCCGCTCCACCATCGCCTCCGAGATTCGCAAGAACTCCCACGTCACCAATCCCAAGGTCCAGTAGTTTTTATTCTTTTTTTAACCTGTTTCTAGTTCTGGTTCCTACCAAGCGAAAAGGCCTCAGTCTTGATTTATTTTTTCATAGGTTATTTACTTCTTGAGTTGTATCTATTTCGAAAGTAAATTAATTTTGATTGATCTACATTATTTTCTTTCGTCTTCTTCGCGTTTTGGTTTATATATATATATTTTTTAATTTTGACTTCAAACAAACATTAAATTTCTTTGAACTCTTGAACTTAATATTGCATTTTGATTCTGAACGTTAATCTGATAAATCTGACGTGACTGATTAGCTGAATTTAATTGCTATGTATGATATAATTGAAGTTAATTGCAATTTCCTTGCGTTTAGGTTTGGCAAAAGAGTTATCCTGCTATTGTCTTGTTCAGCCAAATCCTGTTTCAGCCATGAGAAAGGAAATCCTTTTCCCCACTTTATTTGGGTTAATGTTGGTGGAGGGCCTTGTGATATTTGTTGGTTTCTGGAGACTGTATGGCGTAGTGTATACAAGTTAAAGCTGAATGTTCTAGTCTCCTGGGAAGCTTTCTATTTTGATTGGAATAGAATGTAGGTCTCGCATTTGTTCTTTCTTCAATACCTCATTGGATCCCTAGTAAGCGGATTTTTTTGTATTCATTCACTAAGTTATAACATGTCTTTCATAAAATTCTAGTAAGAGTCCACTAGTGCTTCCAAATCTTAGCAATCAAAGAATCTGGTCATTCTCAGTCAGTTTTGGTACAGTTACTCCTAGTAGGCCTTTGACATATTCCACATTCTATTTCCCAAGGTCTGTTTTGAAAGCTCAAGGAATGCCCCCTTCCCCCTATAAGTACTTAGCTTATGGAATTTAGTCCTGTGGAAGAAATTTTCCGATACTCGGAAAAGGGGGCACATTTCTTTTGAGAGGTTATACAACAATTCCCACACACTGCTTTGTCGTGTTAATGGTTTCTCATGTTGCAAATGATGTCAATTGTGTTGGAGGCAGCTTCTGCGGTATTGTTGTAGGAGTATAGACAAGACAGTTTGGTTGGGTGAAATGAAGTCTGTAGCCTATACGTATAAGGAATGTGGTGATACACATGTGCGTATAAGAACCATTTGGTTGGGTGAGATGAAGTATTTTGCTTTCCTGCCTTGGAAAAGTCTCCCCCATCAAAACTCTCATCTCTATAATAAATCTGCAGGTGATTGATATGCTGCTCTTCAAGGCAATGGAGGAGCTGAATAACATTGTGGAGCATGCAAAGCAGCGGCACCATATTATTGGCCAATATGTGGTAGGTCAGCAAGGGCTTGTGCAGGATTTGGGCACCAAGGATCAAGGCATCTCCGACTTTCTCAAAAACTTTTACAACAGCAACTACTGTTGAATCTTTGTTGCTCAACAGATGTGCCTCCTTTGCTTTTTGACGTGGGCTTCAGAAATAAAGTTGTACTCAAAATTGATTTTGTATCTTGCTGGTTGATAAAGATCCCCGTATCTTCTTTTGTGGTCACTTTGGTGGAACCGAAGTACTATTTATGAAACCTTGTTTTTGCTCTAAAAAATCAAGAGAATTGATGCGTTGTTACTGTTGGATGAGGCATCAGTGTATTGTGTTTATATCTTTACGTACATGCTGCATATGAAAATTTGAGTATGGATCTGTTTTTAATGTCAGAAGTAGACATTTGCTTGCTGATTTGGTATAACCATGATTCAGTAGGCCAGAGTCTATTTTATGATGGCAGAATTCACTCTTTTAAGGCTGGGTTTGAATACAAAGATGTTTTGAATAATAGTTTAATAAAATATTGTTACTATATGTTTTTTAGTATTATTTTTATTTTAGAATTTGAAAAAGTTGAATTGTTTATTATATTTTTGTATGAGAATTTGAAAAAATTGTAATGTTTGAGATAAGATAAGATGAGGGCTTTGTGTAAGCAAACGGAGGAGACTTGAGGGAACCTCTACTTAAAAGAGGAAACTCTTGGAAGCTCCAAGGCGTGAAAGGTTGAGCATCTTTAGCATGTGAAGTGTTTCGTCTTTAAATTAAGAGTTTTACTTTATTCACATTCAAAGCTTACCCAAATTAGCAGAGGAGAAACCATCATTTACTTTTGGAAGACTTTGGTTTTAAGTCATGCAAAAGCCAATTTCCCGAGTCACTTGAAGCGGGCTCTTTTTCCATTCTTTCTTAGCCAACAAAGAAATATAAGGTGAAGCTCCCCTACTAGAATTCTGTCTCTATATTTTGGAGGCAGAAATTCAGGTATGACCCACCAGAGTTCATTTGTTTCAAACTACACTAGCAGAGACAGATACTAGGCACTTGTAGATTCATTTTTGGATGCAGAAGGAAACTTGTAGATTCATCTAGACATGATACTGGGCAACTAATGAAGACAAAAGACAGATGACCGGGGAAGATATGGTTTGCATTCACCTTTCGTGGCGAGTGGGAACTCAAAAACGCACCAAAGCCAACTTGTGAAATACGAAGAAATGAAAGTTCTAACACAACAGATAGAGTTTGATAGAAAAACATCATAATCGAAGCAGTCAAAACTGGTCATGGCTCCATATTCATGCTCCCTTAAAAAATAGAGTCAAGACATAAATAATAGCATTATTATTGATAGCAAACAAGATACATGTAGCTCTTGACAATATCGTTTCTAGATCATACAATGACTTAACATGACGGACAAAGCAATACTGATACCACCAATACACTGGAATTCTAACACTACAACACGAGAAATTTCTAGAAAAGGAAAACAGTATTCGCAGACTGGATCAGAGGGGTCAATTTTGCAGTGAGATTCTTTTTCAATTTCAGGATCCATAGTTTTATCAGTCAGCTTTGGAGAAGAGAAAGGCGTTCACTCTCTTGGGCGGGCAAGCCAGAGGGAACTAAGAGCTCGTAGCCGGGAAAAATAGTCATGGATCGCAAGAAGAGCACGAGCTGACTGGCGTGTTGTCAATATACGGTGCATTTGTTGCAACGTTTGTTGCCGGAGATTGTCAGCCTGATGATAATAACCCAACCGGGGAAAAAAAAAAAAAAGAAGAAGAAGAAGAAGAAGAGGAAATAAACATTTGAAAAGGCTATACAACAATATATAAACGTAGAAAAAAAAATCCTACCATGTCCTTCAATTTCTTACCACTAACTGCACGATAATGACAAACCACCCCAAATTTTACCAAATATATAGCAGAAGTTGACAGATTTTCTTAAGATAAACATGGATAGTAAGCTTACTGATTTTTAAATCTGAAAACTTCCCTAACTGCTCTAACTACTACTATTTCCACATTTCCAATTTTTTGGGTGAAGTATTTTGCGACAAACTTCAATAGATTTTCGTCCATGACAGCAAAAATGTAGCACAAAAGGAACTTCAACATTAGTTTATGCAGTATGTAGGAAGGGAAGGAAAACTTAAAGGAGCAGAAAATACCTGGCGAATGAACCCCTCAAGGGTCCCTAGTTTACCCATGGCCATGGCCATTTGACCCATGTAGTTTGCCACATTCCCAGATGAACCTGAGGAACCAAGAGATCCACTTGACAATGTCTCAGCCAGGGATTGTTGCAATGCCTCCATCCCTTGAGATAATGCATCTTCCGCTTGTTGGGATGACTGCTGCAAGTTGTTAATGCCCACCAGTTGCTGCTCTGTCAGAGGCTCCAAATGATTTGCAAGAAGCTGCAACCAAAATCAGTCATTTCAATTAAGGGGGGAAAATTGAGAAGTGATTTGGGAGGTCAGACTCCAACCATCCATGACTTCAGATACATAGACAATTAGAACGATAAAAAAAATGAAGAAAGCCACTCTTAGTGGAAAGGAAACCAAAGATTAATATAGTTGAGAGCAAGACTGAGCCAACACTCATTATGGGCCCTTACGTTTTAGGCCTCATAAAGTCATAATACTTAAAAGCTTAAGGCCTCGTTTGTTTTCAGAAAACATCTCATCTCATCTCATCATTACAACTTTTCCAAATCCCAATACAAAATAAAATAAACAATTCAACTTTTTCAAGTCCCAAAACAAAAGTAATATTAAAAAATATATTCTAACAATACTTTATTCAACTTTTAAACTTTAATCTCGACTCATCTCATCTCATCTCATCTCCAAAAACAAACGAGGCTAAATCATATAGAAGGCCAAAAACTGCTGACCCAAATCATAGACCATGCAAGAGATGAATACATTCAATATTGACAAGCTTAAACCACAGCATGCAGTTTTGAGCCTACAAATAACAGTGGCATCATTTTTTTTCTTATTTGGTAAAAAGTACCAATAGTTAGCCCCGTTTAGATGTTGATATGAGATGAAAAATAAACATCCAAACATCACTCAAACAAAAACACTTTTTAATTTCAAATTTTTAACTTTTTCATCTAATCATTTTCTAGTCATTACAACTTTTCCAAAATTTTAAGTTTGAGAAGTCATTAAATGCTACTTTTATTGCTCTTATCCCCAAGATAGTTGGTGCCCATAATTTGAAACACTTCCGGCCTATTAGCTTGGTAGGTGGGATCTACAAGATTATTTCAAAGGTGTTAGCTAATTGCATGAGTTTGGTGATGGACAAACTCATCTCCAAACCTCAAAATGCTTTTGTTCGGGGGAGGCAAATTTTGGACTCCGTTTTGATAGCAAATGAGTGTTTGGACATCCGGTTAAGAGAAGGCACTCCGGGGGTCCTATGCAAGTTAGACATGGAAAAGAACTATGATCATGTGTGTTGGGATTTCCTCTTTTATATGTTGAGAAGATGTGGTTTTGGAAGCAAGTGGTGTGAATGGATTAAACACTTTGTTTCGACCACTCGGTTCTCGGTTTTCGTCAATGGAAAATGTTGTGGTTTTTTTCAGCCTTCGAGGGGTTTGCGACAAGGGGATCCGTTATCACCATTCCTCTTTGTTTTAGTTATGGATGCTTTGAGCCACATGGTGGAGGCTGCCATTAGGGGGGGTTTTATTACTGGTTTTTCGGTGGGCAACAATAGTAATGGTGTCAGTTCCATTTCTCACTTATTATTTGCGAATGACACGCTTATCTTCTGTGATGCCACTAGTGACCAGATTCAAGCTCTAAGGGCGGTCTTGTTGTGTTTTGAAGCTGTTTCGGGACTTAAGGTGAACTTGGGGAAGTTGGAGTTGGTACCGGTGGGGGTTGTGAGTAATATTGTTTCTCTAGCTGAGTTGTTGGGTTGTAAAATTGCTTCACTTCCTATGAAATATCTTGGACTCCCCTTGGGAGCGTCATTTAAAGCAAAGCGCATTTGGGATGGGGTGGTAGAGAAGATTGAAAAAAGACTATCGGGGTGCAAGCGGCTATATTTATCAAAATGGAGGAGGTTAGCACTTATTAAAAGTACCCTTTTCAACCTTCCTACTTACTATCTTTCCCTCTTTCCTTTGCAGGTAGGAGTGGCTAACCATATGGAAAAGAAGTTTAGAGCTTTCTCGTGCGGGGGCATTGGGGAGGAAACCAAATTCCACCTTGTAAGTTAGCAAAGGGTGTGCTGTCCGATTGTGAATGGGGGATTATTTGAGCATCTTCAACAAGTTCCTTCTTGGTAAGTGGTTGTGGAGGTATCAAATGGAAGGGAATTTATTGTGGAGAGAGGTAATCTAACACAAGTATGGCAGTGAGTGGGGGGGATGGTGTTCTAAGGAGGGTAGGGGGTCATATGGAGTGAGCCTATGGAAATTTATTAGCAAGGGATGGAACACCTTTGAAAAACATATTAGGTTTGGAGTGGGTGATGGAGCAAGACTTCGCTTTTGGCTCGATGCTTGGAGTGGGGAGAGACCTCTTTCCATTATCTTTCCAGTCACTTTTAACATGGCTGGAAATCATCAAGCGGCAGTTTCAGATTTATTGTGTTGTACCAATGGGATGGTAACTTGGAACATCACTTTTACGAGAAATGCTCAGGATTGGGAACTTGATGAGATGGCAGCCTTTTTTAGCCACTTGTATTCAGCAAAGGTAAGAGGAAATGGGGGAGACTATGTTGTGGATTCACATGGGGAGAAAAAAATTTCCTGTTAAATCTTTTTACAAGGCTTTGACAGTACAACAACCCACCTTTTTTCTGTGAAAGAGTATTTGGAAAGCACAAGTTCCACCTAAAGTTGCGTTTTTTACTTGGACAGCAGTGCTTGGAAAGATATTGACGGTTGATAACTTAAGGAAGTGGGGTATGGTTGTCATGGAGTGGTGCTTCATGTGCAAAAGGAATAGAGAATCGATAGATCATTTGCTTTTACATTGTGAGGTGGAGGGGAAATTATGGGCTGGTATCCTTGATAGAGCCGGATTGAGTTGGTTAATGCCTAAGAGTATAGTGAAACTACTAGCGTGCTAGTGTTGGAGGCATAACAGTGCACAATTGGTAGCAGCGTGGTGTATGATACCTTTGTACTTAATGTGGTGTCTATGGTAAAAAATGAATGATATGTGCTTTAACAATAAGGAGCGTGCAATGGGGAAAATCTGGAATTTTTTCGTACTCTCTCTTTTACAGTGGTTTTCTATCTTCTTTTCAGCTCACTAGAATGTAATTAGGTGTCTCACTTTGTATACTTCTTGTGTACTTGGGCATTGCCTAGTTTCATTCTATTCAATAAAGCTATCTATTTACTTATAAAAAGAAAAAATTTCCGAACTTCTAAACAAAACACAAAACAATTCAACTTTTTCAAATTTCAAAAAAAAAATAATATTAAATAATTATATTCTAACAATATTTGAACTTTACAATATTTTTATTCAACTTTTTCTCTCTTTTTCAAAACCACATAAAACATCTTAACTAAAACTATTTCACTACTATTCACAAACAATTTCACAACAATTCACAAATTTTTCATCTCATCTCATCTTAACATCCAAACAAGGCCTTAATGAGGGCAGCAATCTGTAGACAACCCTACGCCCAACCCAAGAAATGCTTAACTAATTAGTCTACATAAAACTCACACCGATTGAATCAAAATCATAATAAATGCACCAGTTGAATCATAATAAATTGTGAGGACTAGAAATTAAAAAACAGAGATTTTTACCTTCCCTTTTCTTGGGATAGGATTTCTATTACAGTCTCTTTATGAATCCTCCAAATTCCAGTAAATCTCTGAGAACTAACTCTAAACCATCAACATTAAAATGACCTCACCTTTAGGAGCTCAGATGAACGAAAACCACCAAGCCACAAGAAACACCTCTCCGCAGGTGTTTTCCACATGCCAGACAACAAATGGAAAACATCAGCCTTGGCTGCAATGCCCTTCAGCCTAAAAATCTCATCATAGTGTGCCAAGATATTATCAACAATGATACGTAGCTCTGCATCACTTGCATGAGAATTGACTGCTGATCTCAGTTCATTAATTTGTCGATTTTGCTCTTCCAGCCATCGTGCATATTCCACATCGAATGCCATGGCCCCTGAAAAAGCTAACTCAATCATCTACTTCATGTAATTTAACTCAACTTGGAGAAAGAGGATCAAATTGGAAGATGGATATACTACATCATACACTCTGCCAACCAATGAGCACATAGACATGTATCTGGATCTACAATGCATACCTTGACAATACAACATGTGGCAATGATTATCCATCAACAGTTCAACAGTTAATGATTTGCAAGGACTGAATTTTCACATAGGCCGGTAGAGATTAATGAATCCAGAGTATATAAGATTGCAACGTGGTCACATTGGAAATTCTTGGGGTCATAAGGACTGGGGGAATTGGGGAATGGGGACTTGACCCCCTGGATAAAGATTTGTATAATTTCATTTTTGTTCTTTGATGCAATCTTAGGGTTTGTTTGGACACTTGGAATATCTTAAAATTCTGTGAAAAGTAATGAAATAGATTGAGTTAAGATGTTTTATTGAGTTTTGGGAAATGAGAGAGAAAATGTTGAATAAAAATATTATAAAATTAAAAAATTATTTGAATATAATTTTTTTGAAGTTTGAAAAGGTTCTATTGATTTTTGTGTTTTTTTTTTATGCTTAAAAAAGTTGTATTGATTTTGGTATTTTGTTTTGAAGTTTGTAAAAGTTGTAATGATTAGGTAATAACTAGATAAAAAAGTTGAAAATTTGAAATTGAAAGTGTTTAGTGTTTGAGTGATATTTAGGAAGGAAATTGTGAGAAGTTTTGAGAAAATTTATCATCTCATCTCATTATCCAAACATACCCTTATTATACTCAGTTAAGTTGCAGTAATGCAACCTGTGCATACACATCCAAATGTGATACAGTAGAAGCTAACAAACAAAACAAACAACTTACATGTGTGAGTGGGGGAAAGCTTCCACTCATGTTAAATAATGAAGTGTGTTAACACTAACAACTTTTCCATTTTACGAATAAAAGGAAAAGTCATTGACTTAGGCTCTATTTGGATTCATAGATGAGTTGAATAAAATATTGTTAAAATATTATATTTAATATTATTATTGTTTTGGAATTTGAAAAAATTGAATTATTTATTATATTTTGTGTGGGAATTTGGAAAAGTTGTAATGATGAATTGAGAATCTAAACGGGGCCTTATAATGCGATTCCACAGTTTAGTATTCTTATACAAGATAGCCAAGATCCTGAATTTGTCATTCCAATAAACCTGTCACAATAATGCAATACTCTCCCTCATGGAACCAATCTAACTTAGTTCTGATAATAAATTTTTGATAATTGACCCGCACAGGAGGGCAATAATTGAGTTGAAGAAAGGAATACCATTTCCACTCATTGAATGGGCTTGGTCTCCTGAGCTTGATATGAAGATTCCCTACAGGAGATAAAAAGAAAATGTAAGTCTGTTTCCTCTTTGGTTGGTAAGACAAACCTACGACCTACACAACCCCAACCTACACCTTTGTGGACCGAGCCAAGGGCAGGCCAAAAAATATGAAAAGAAATGAGCAAATATACAAGCCATGCACGCCAATGAAGGAGATTAACAAAAATTGAAGCCAAAATTAGGCAGTCTAATCATGAAAAGAGAACCAAAACTAACCTGCTGTCTTGCTCGTTGAAGCTCCTGCTCTAGTTGGGTCAGCTTCAAACGGCTACTCTCCAGCTGTTGGACATACGCCTACAACAGGATGGATGCAAGTCAAAAGAGGGAACTTGTAGAAAGTAATCGATAAATGCAACAGGAGGGCTCCAAGGCCAAACAAAAGGAACAAGCTTTTTGTTTTGGGCATTAGAATTCCAAACATTGGAGGAATGAATCAGATCAAAG